>CAJQTV010000337.1:0-100254 GCA_907163055.1 Formica aquilonia x Formica polyctena | reverse complement strand
TTTTTTCGTATCCATCTTACCATCTACTCGCAACGCGTACATTTTTGCCCTAAGCCCGACGAATTCGGTCATGATGGTGCCATTATTCTCGTCCTTCATTAAACCCGGTATCTTTTTATTCGCGAGCGGTATACCGTACACATTGTCCACCGCATAATCGCTGGTATCGAATCTGTCGACGTTGCGCTTTATATTCTCATATACGTCTTCACACTCGATGTGATATATGAGACTGTCGATGTCGGTGTACATGACTTTACATTTCTCTCGATACATAGGTACTATATAATCGTGGTGAAACTCGTACAAACATGTCTTGGATATGTCGAGTATACACATACCTACGTAGATTGGTTTATTAAATTTAACTTCGAGATTGTGCAGTTCAACGGCGATCAGATTCTCCGAAAACACGCTTCTACTATGAAAATTTGGTTTTGCGATCATCGCCTCTGCGCCATATCCTCCATCCCAATGTGTCACGAGCTTGATATTAACGTGATTGCGCACATTTTCCATCGTTTCGCCAAATACCGCATTATTCATTAATTTATATAAATTTTTTTCAAAATCATTTTTCGCGGGTGTTCGGAATTGTGTATTGAGTTCGATATAACTGCGAAACCATGGAGATTGCGAAAACTGTAATATTCGATGTATTTTTGTAACGCGAAGTCCGTGTCGCGTGCATTGCTGCAGGTTGCGGTAATGTATTACGTAACGTTTCTTATTATATAAGGTTGCGAGCAGCTTATCCTGCCGCTTACCAGGTGGTTTGTCGCGTGTCGGGCAAAACGGTAGGTCGGTGTGCGCATCGTGAACGTTGCGGATACTCGAGATCGACTTCAAGAATGTAGCCTATAGGCGAATCGAGCGCGATCGATGATGTATCAAAATCGGATACGTCGTCGACCCATCGAAAATCTGCATAGGGCAAAGGTTGACACATTGCCCATCCGTACAAATTATTTACATCAAAATACGTGAGATATGATGAAGGTTTCGATGGATCGTACGATTCCATATACTTGTTATTAGCATAGCCGCCGCGTATTCCGCGTTCGATAAATAAAACCATGTCGATATCCGTAAGCAATTCGAATGTAATATTCGTATGTTTCAACATGGCGTCCCACGTGTATCCGGGAAGAGTATAGTAATACGCGGGGTCGAGCCCATAACTTTTAATACAACTCTCGCGGAAAGGACCCCGCACAAACCTTATGGAAAACCGGTCTCGGTTGATTTGGCTGAAACTTTGGAAATTTGTAGTTTACGTGATCCTGATGAAAAGTTCTCATTGCACCAACTTGATTCATTGAGCCGTTTGAGTTCTAGGGACCGTCGAAATCACCACGGGGAGGTTGCGCGTTCGGAATTGCACATCATGTGACTCTGAAAATAGCCGTTTGTATGAATGTATGTGTGTGTGTGTGTGTGTGTGTGTGTGTGTGTGTGTGTGTGTGTGTGTGTGTGTGTGTGTGTCAGAAAAGGACCCTACGATTCGTCACTCTCGTAGTATTTAACGACTCCAAACCCTCTTTTCTGTGCGTGTGCGTATGCGTGTGCGTGTGTGTAGAACAATGAAGTAATGTTCAAACGTCAATAACATCTGGTACATTATCAGGATTTTCTTGCGGTGGCCTATTTGCTGCATCGCAGATAGTATGAAGGAGCCTTGATGAAGGGTACCGAATGTGTTGTTCATGGCGTGCATATCCAATGAACCATAAAACACTCGCAATATGTGCACATGTACCCAAAGTTCGAGCACCGGATTTGCAAGTGCAGTAGTAACCTTGGATGGGTGGGTCGCTCTGAACATTCATCTCATCATCCATATCATGATCGTCTGTTGGTCGGTATGATATCCATAATTGGTATTTCGCTGCATTGCGAAATCGAGAGTACACTCTAATTCTTATTAAACCAGGTAGTGGTATCCTCTGTACGTCCCTTAACATTTCAAGCTGGAATTCTTCCGACTCCTCTCTTTGTAGCTTGTCCTGTATATACGATGGTGCCAAATGGATTTGGTAGATGCCAACAGTAAGATCCCTCAGAAAATGTAAGTCCAAAATTGGAAAATCGGGAACATGTTGAACATTCAAGCATACCCATCTCTGAGCGTTACAAGTGTTCAGATGTTTAGCCTCCACAAGTGCTTTGACAACATTCACTTCATTTCTCCAGTAATTGACGAGCCAACTCCCCATTAGCTCCTTCCATTTGAACGGCAGGATGATACCTATTGATTATTGCACCAGTAATACGGTAAAAATCACCCAAATTAGGAAGATGGGGAATCGGTATTGTCTGCTGGAAGAATTTAAAGATAGATTTGATGTGGTCATTCCTGGCCTCTACGACCCATCTCGTCTTAGTGATTATCCGTGAATCATTAGCTTCATCTGTAGAGAATTGACTTTGTCGTGGTTCGAGAAGTGCTGGCATCCTCCACCGAATCCCAAAGCGAGTGAGTAGCTCTGTAGCATCCCGATATCCTTTATCTACTATCATTAAATCTCCTTCTTGGAACCATTCTCGCATTCTTTCAACATCCCTATGAAATTCATTCTGGAGAATCGCAGCGTCATTGTTTCGACTGTCTGAGAAATACGGACCTTGAATATCGAGTATGTAGCCATCGGGTGCGACTATCAGCACAGGTTTGAGTAAATGTCGTCCCTTATGAAGACAAAATGATTGTCGGAGAGTACGAAAATTACTACTTTTAGGAACGTAGCTATAAGTACCGTCAATGTACGCGATTACACGAGGAATATGTGGTTCGGGATTGTATAATTCGTTCGCGAAATCGGTTACATGTCTTTGGACATAATCTCCTCTTGTGATTGCATCCAAACCGATGTTTGTTGGAACAAAACGTTGCATCAAAGAATGTCGGACAGTGGAAATGGCTAAACTCGTTGCTTGTCTGCTCGGGTACTCGAAGATAACTTTAAGAAATTCATCAGAGAGTCCTTGTCGCATCTTGCATAAGAACATTAACAAGTCTTTCTTAGAAACATATCTGTAGCCGCCTGGACAAGACATTCTATCACAATAATCAAATAGTTCCAGAAACTGCTGTTTCGTCACCGGAAAAAAGGATTCGAATTCAGCATCTGTGAAACTGTTCTCATCAACGAATCTTCTTTGATCCCTTGCTACATTTCTGAGTCCTTGGAGGAACATTTGAAGTGGCGGTCCTTTGATGACATAAGGTCTGTTTATATACCGCAAGCCAGGTAGCAATGCCTGAAGAAAGAAACCTTGATCATCCAAATGATGTTGACATGATCTGGCATCGTCAGGAATGAAAATATCTCGCAAAACAAATACGTTTACTCTGCATTCAAGCGTAATCCTGCGGACATCAGCATCAGCATTACAAATCATACAAGTACGATTCTCAGTTTGTGTCAATACATTGAGTCGCAGGCAAGTAGGATCGCGATCCATTTCTGTTATTTCATTGCAAATAGGTTGATAACAGGTAATACAAATCCTCGTAAGATCTGTCACAGCGAGAGGTGGCCTCTGGAATCCATCACGTCTATAGATGGCAATCTCGCGTTTGTTTGCTTTTTCATCTCCATCTATTCAACACAATTGATTCGGTAAAAAATCTCTATCGCAAATGTAACACTTCAAACGGTTTCTCCAAGCCATAGTTAGTTATGATTGAAATACGCTAAGAAGAAAATGTTGGTATTGATTAAACCGGATTCTCAATGTTTCCTTCTGTTGATGATGTACATCCAAAACATGAAGCCATCAAATAGAAAGGCTTTTAATATTAACTGTGCAGGATAAGAAAAGACAAACGCTATGTACATGTGCCAGTCAGAAAATCGTAACTTTGTTTGGGATAACTCGGTCGTGACAATACAACAATGTAACAATACAAAACACAAAGTGTCTGATGTATGGTATCTTTCATAGATTCCCAAATATTGGATGTGAGAATTTTAGGTACGTTTTCAGTATTGCCTATAAAGTAGAATGATTTTCCGGCATCAACGATAGAATGATACGTCGCTATTTATCATGCCACTCTATACATGTATACAAAACTCTTATCATGTTTCGTACTCTCCGATAGTCATTTTGTCTTCATAAGAGACGACATTTACTCAAACCTGTGCTGATAGTCGCACCTGATGGCTACATACTCGATATTCAAGGTCCGTATTTCTCAGACAGTCGAAACAATGACGCTGCGATCCTCCGGAATGAATTTCATAGGGATGTTGAGAGAAAGCGAGAATGGTTCTAAGAAGGAGCGTAAAACAACATAAAATAAAGCAAACCAACATAAAATAACAAAAAAATAATAGAAGAAGAGGAGAGAGGGGAAAGGGAGGGGAGGGGAGATAGAGAGGGGATGGGAGAGGGGAAGATAGAAAGAGGAGTGGGAACAGGGTAGGGGAGGGATAGGGGAGGGAGGAATTAACTGGTGGTTGTCTACATGGTGGCGGCGACAGTCGCCTATTTCATACTTTCGACGGTCCCTAGAGCTCAAACGGCTCAATGAATCAAGTTGGTGCAATGAGAACTTTTCATCGGGATCACGTAAACTACAAATTTCCGCCAAAGTTTCAGCCAAATCCACCCAGACGGTTTTCCATAAGGTTTGTGCGGGTCTTTTTCAAAAATGTCTGCTAATAACAAGACATCAATTTTGAGATACAAGTCGCTATATTCGCCCAGCGTTCGAATGGAGAACCGCTTCCAGACGTTCTCGGCGTGCGCGTAATCGCTCTCAGATATTGTGTCACCGGTCAAGGAACTGTAAAATGATTTGCGCTGTGGTAAACACGTATCTTGCAACCGGTCGACGCAGTCAATATATTCGTACGGAAAGACGCCCTTCCGTGTTAATAAATTGAAATTGTCATTCGATAAATTTAAAAATTCAGATTTTATAATTTTGAGTTTGTCTTTATTCAAGAATGATGCTAATTTATCGAGACTAGCTGTGAGAAATTTATACGAATCGATAAAACGCAATTTAACATGATTTTGTGATTTCTCTTCGCCAAGTTTAACATTTTTCGTAAATGATATATATTTTTCCTTTGTTGTCGGAAGTAACTCGATTCTCCCTTCGAACGCTGTAGCTATTTCCTTTATAATAAAATGTGCGTCGTAACCGGATAAATTATGAAAAACTATTGGAATGCAAAAAGAATCTTTATAATTTAAATTGCAATTTGAATGCGCGGGACCTTTGTACCGTCCGGTCAGATGGCAATGATCGCGTACGCGTGTATCGTCTTGGACGAATGGTTATTCGCATATGTGACATTGTGTCGCGCTATGAAATTTTTCCAATTCATCAGATGTTAAATTTACCATGGGGACATTAGCTGATAAAATACTTTTTACACGTTGCGCGAAATTTTTTAGTTCTTCAACGAACCATGACATGCAATCGATATCGCGACGGGAATGATACGCGGATAACGAATCATCGTACGAACAATGTATGTAATAAGCAATACTGAATACTTTATGATTTTGGTAGTTTCTCTCTTCCACCGTCTTCTCTAAAACGCACTCCAAGTCGGCGTACACGACGAAAGGAAGCCGCTCCTTCCGATTATAATTGTTGAACGTGAGCCACTTGTCCTTATCGCTCGGTAATCGGATAGCGCACTCGTTCATCTCTCGACAGTCCACCGTATGTGACTGTAACTTGTCGTTCGAGCTAAAGTAGTGCAAACATCTGTAAAAAAAATAATTTTTAATTTTTGTTCAAAGATTTCTGCAATATAATTTATTAAATATATACGTACCGATCGCAGTTATATTTCTTGTGTTCTTTTTTGCTCAATTGCGAGCTCACGAGGCGGGATAGATTCTTGATCCACGCGAAATGTCCAACGTTGTTGTCTTCAATGTACAACAGGTTGACGTGTTTGTCTCTTTTTAGCTCACTCAGACGTATCGGGACAATGTTCTTTTCCTCGATACTATATACATTAATTGAGATATCGTTGGCAAGTTCGAATTTTTTAATTTGATTCACAGTCACTAGAAACTCAATGCCCTGGAGATTCAGCACTGTCGTATAATGAGGATACGAAGATTCCCGATCCACTTTCAATTTAGCTGGATGTAGAGCGGCGAGCACAGACCACGCGAAACACGCATTGTCATTAGATTGCACGTTGATCACCGCTCTCTTCATTATTATCGCCCGCGGTAATTTTATATGACATCCCGTGCGCAAAGGATTATATTTATTTATATTTACAGTTAAATCGAGTATTCGCGACAATGCCCACCCGCTATCGCGTTTCTGAAATTCTTCGAGCGATGCTAGAGTGGGCTCGACAACGCGCCGCTCGTACCATTCGCGTAAATCGGTTGTGCGAAAGAGTTCATAGTTTCTCGTATTGATACTTTTATTTGTGCGTTTATCACCCGTCACAAATTCACCATTGAACAATGTAATAATTTTCACGTTAAAGTGTTTTTTCATCACATTTTGCACGTGTTCGAGCACAATGTCTTTGGCATCCTCGAAAAATTGACGAGGCTCGATATGATTATGATTTATAACCGCACCAGTCAATATGCGGCTCTCGAACGCCGTATCGATCTCTCGCCAAATCAATCCGTGTTGCCGCGTACTGCATCCTGCACCCGCGTGTACAAAACGCCTGCGTAACGAGTTCTTCAATCCCTCGAGTCGTGCGATTCGGGCAATCAGCGATTGTCGAATCCCGATCGATAATCGTGGACGCTTGATTCTTTGCTCTTCCAACGATTCGATATATTCGTCGCATCGTTGCTCCCACGCAACGTACTCCTCTATCGAATTTACCCTTGCATATTGCTCGCGCAGATTTCGTTCGGCACTGTTTTCCGCCATATTTCCAATTTTATGCCAAAAATTTTGCTAACTAGATGCGCTTATTAGTAGCTCTTGTCTCGGAACTCTTGGCGAAAATACTGACAGGGTGTGCCTCTTTACCATGATTTTATATTCTATCTTGATGTCTCTTTCCATCATGTGTATCAACTAAATCTTTATTTCGCGATTTGTCACGTACATTTTGACTAATGTCGATTATTGCATTTTTTTTGTCGTATAGAGATAATGTCATCTCAGCCAAGATGCATCGCGAAAGTTTCAAATTACATGCTGCTGTCCAAGTATGTTAGTGCAATTTAATCATGAGGATTATCCTTATATTTCACGATTTTGTCATGTTTTGACACGCGCGTTTGGATATCTGAGGATGATGTCATCGCGAAGCAGCCGCACATCGGCGCTTGAAAATTTTATATTACATTGCGTTTTTGTGCATTCGGCTTACAAGGGGAAGGCACGGGTTGGGAAATTCAGTTTGGGATCAGCCTTCGTGTGGTGGTAGTGTACCCTTAGGGTGTAAATATATTACAGTCATAGGGCGCAATATCCAGCCAATTCCGAGAAAAAGCATCTTAAAGTTTTCCAAGTAGCTTATATATAAGAAAGTTTTCTCACCTTTCAAGCGGCCGTCTGGCTAAGGCGGTAGCGTGTCCGACTCGCATGCCCGTAGTCGCAGGTTCGATCCTTATAACTTGATTTTTTTTCTTTTTTTTTCGTCCGAATAATCATCCAATAAATATTTTTTTACTTCTAATTAAAATTTTATTCATTTACAAGTTATTTTATTGAAAAAAATAGAAATTTTTAACATTTGTCTTTAAACACTTTTTTTAACTTTCTTTTTATTCATCCACAAAATTTTTACAAATTTTTACATTACTTTTCTGACATATTTTTATTTTTATTTTTTTTAAATATATTTTTATTTTTATTCTTACCTACACTTTCTTGTACACATACACCCTGTTCACTGTGTATATCTTTTGTATTAGGTATATCTTTTATATTGAAAAATCGTATAAATATTTACAAATAAAAATATGTCAGAAAAGTAACGTAAAAATTTGTAAAAATTTTGTGGATGAATAAAAAGAAAATTAAAAAGAGTGTTTAAAGACAAATGTTAAAAATTTCTATTTTTTTCAATAAAATAACTTGTAAATGAATAAAATTTTAATTAGAAGTAAAAAATATTTATTGGATGATTATTCGGACGAAAAAAAAAAAAAATCAAGTTATAAGGATCGAACCTGCGACTACGGGCATGCGAGTCGGACACGCTACCGCCTTAGCCAGACGGCCGCTTGAAAGGTGAGAAAACTTTCTTATGTATAAGCTACTTGGAAAACTTTAAGACGCTTTTTCTCGGAATTGGCTGGATAGTGCGCCCTATGACTGTAATATATTTACATCCTAAGGGTACATTACCACCACACGAAGGCTGATCCCAAACTGAATTTCCCAACCCGTGCCTTCCCCTTGTTAATCTCACACCTGGTGATGATGTCATCGCAAAGCAGCCGTACATCGGCGCTTGAATAGAAAAATTGAAAAAAATATCGCGTCGGCAATAATCCCCACCACATTGCAATTTTGCAACGTTAATACATATTTTAATATGTTTATTAATATGTTCAGTATTGCATCGACCACTTATGTGAAAGGTTCATATAAAATGTATCCTATTGAAGGAAGCCGCATGAATTATTACGTTCCGATTCAAGATGCTGATGAAACTTCACCGTGTAAGAAGAAGAAATGTAACAAGTAAGTTTTAATTAACTTATAGAATTTTATATTTTTTAAATATTTATATAAATAATATTTTATTACTCCCTAGCATTTCATCCGAGCCTCGTCGTGCAGTTCGTATACTCGGAAGACGATACGCCTTAACCCCGACGTCATACAAATATTTGGACATTGGAATAAACGTTGGAGCTGTATCTTGCGTGGAATTGGTTCTCGGCGATAATCGGGGCAATCAAATAATATTGCCTTTTGAAACATGGAAATCGCTGATGCAGAAACGTGGGGACATTGAACAGTTTCTACAATCGACTGAAATCCCATTGCGGAGATTTAACATTCGAAGTGGTTAAAATATCTGATTCGAATATTATAAAAATAGGATTATCTAATAATTCTTTATATATGAAACCGCCAACTCTGTTCTATTTATTAGATTTTGAAAAATGCATAGATCATATGTATTACTGGTTATGTGAAAATACTCATATTGTAAATGAAAAATTCAAACAATTTGTAACTGTTTTACAACAGAATAATATCGCTAATGTATGCGACGCTGCAAAAGCAATACGTGAAAGTGATATGTTTAACAGCGAATCACTCATAGATTGCGAGTAATTGACATGTGCCGTAGATGATATTCTTCACGATGCTTGTAATAAATAAGTTATTTTACTACTTATCTGTGAATTTAATTATTTAACCCATCCTTTATGTATGAATAAAAACTGTGTAATAGATATGCACAGTCTGCAAAACTTAAATCTTTCTTTCGACACGCTCTGCTTAAGATGTAGAAAAATGATGAGGTAGATGAGACGTGATACTCCAGTTAGAAGGAGACAAAAGATATAAAATTAAAATATATATAATCGAGAGGAGTGTGCAACGTTATAGTACGCAACCGTCTACGCCCTTAGGGCGATCTTAACAATATGTGTTATGGCTGACGAAGAAGTTATGGTTATTGATGATGACGAGGATGTCATTCTCGAAGATGACAACTTGATGGCATTTGAGAATTTGTTGGACGATTCATCAGACGAAGACCGCGTACTTTCGGAGGATTCCGATTCCGATAGTGACTGCAGTATTGATATTACGGAGGACATAAAGCAACGTACTTTAAACCGAGTTGAAATAAATAGTTTAGGTGCGGTGAAAATGTGCTGTATATACTTTTATTATAAAAGTGACGTCAACGAAAAATTTTGCACAGACTGTTTTATGCGAATTTCAGACTTATTTTCGAATATTCGTGTTGTGCGAGAACATGAAAGTGCAATTTATGCACTAATCCTGGGATCGTCTTGCGCAGAGTGTAGAAAACCGCTGTATCAGATAATGCCCTGCAATATGTGCCCAATTTGCATTGTATAAGCTGGACAAAAATTCGTGTTGTGAAAAGACTTGAATAGGAAATATGGAGGAACCCAAATACATTGCGCGATTAGAACAATATCTATGGGAGGATTTCATAAGGGTAAATTCGGCGTGTTCATGTGAGTTATAAGAAGACGAGTGCCTTAAATGTCTCGATGGGCTAGAAGCACAATATCGAATCAGAGTGTCAGAGGGGCTTGCGATTCGATCGCTGCTTGGCCGAATTGCGCGACTACAAAGTTTAAGACATTCGTTACGCAAACAATACAAATGCTTAGATGCCTGTGTCCCGGCGCTATCGAGTAACATCCCAGTGAATTCGGTAGTGCAAGTGATACAAGGTCGAGAAATAGGTTTAAACAAATCGTATACAGCATGGTTGAACAATCGCCTGAGACGTTATCAATTATCGGTCAAGTTCGAGGATTGGTGAAAATTGTAAGTATCCATTTTTAAAAAATTTTATATTATTTGAATTAGTATACTAACAAGATATGTATTTTTCTGTTTCAGATGGAGCGTCATCATATTATTATTATTATCATTATTATTTTATATCTTTGTATTTTTTTTATATTTTTATTATTATTTTTAAACACGCACACATACACACACATTGTATTATATACACAATTATTGAATAAATATTATTATTGTTAAAATATATTTTTATTCTCTTTTATTCTTCCTTTTTCCTCTTTCTTATCCCAGTATACGAGTATTACATTTCAGTACGTGCTGTTAGATTGTAGCGTCAGCCATTTAATTAAAACATAGATGTTACATTTCAGTACACGGGCATTATGTCCGTCACAAAGTGTCTGACAACGAATGAAGAACAGTGTAACAATAAAGTAAAATGAATAAAAATGTCAATATTTCGCCTTAATCTGGTAAGTAGTGTTCAGTATTTTCGTGTGTGACATTATGTATGTGTATATTTATTAATATTATATTTCAGTTTGTGCAAATTGACGTCATCCACCGTCGATACATGCGGTGGATGAGGGGCAATTTTCGGTGGGTGCACGCCAATTTGTGGGGCGACACTCGAGAGGCCCGCGAGTGGGCGAACATTCACCCTGACCAGTATGAGGATATATTTTGTTTGCGGCCGCTTTTTGGGCTTTAGCCTTATGAAGAAGAGGAGAATTGGGAGCCTGAAGAGGCGTTGGAAGAGGAAGAGGAAGAGGAGGATTGGGAGGAGGATTGGGAGGAAGAGCTTGCGACCCCAGGAGGATAATGTAAGTATCTTCTTTTTAAAATTTATATTAAATATTAAAAATTAAATTAATATACTAACAAGATATGTATTTTTCTGTTTCAGAAGGAGCCTGCAGAAAATATTTTTATTATACAGGGTGAGTCATTTTAATCAACGCACGCAAATATCTTGTAAAGTAAACAAGATGGAAAAAAATGTTTTATACAAAAGTTGTATGGTTCAGAGGGGGACACATGATGAAAATATGGACTTGACCTTGAGTGACTTTTTCAAGGCCAAGTTAATGTAATCGATGTTTTCTTAAATGGAATCCCTCATTTTTTATTACATATTCTTGTAGCTTATCTCGAGAGCTTTTCAAAACACTATAATAAAGTACTTTTTCATTAAGTACTTTTTGAGTTATTTTATATTTTGACATATTTTAATATAAAAAATAAAATATCTCATAAAATATTGAGTTTTCGATAATCTTACCGTAATACTTTTATGTACAGAATAATGAGACACATCAATTAGCATAAAAAAAATAATTGTTTTTAAGAAAAAGTATGTAATTATTTACAATGTATTTTTTAAAACAATTATTTGTTTTTTTCTTTACACTAATTGATTTGTCTCATTATTCTGTACATAAAAGTATTACGGTAAGATTATCGAAAACTAAATATTTTACGAGATATTTTATTTTTTATATCAAAATATGTCAGATTAAAATATAAAATAACTCAAAAAGTACTTAATGAAAAGATACTTTATTATAGTGTTTTGAAAAGCTCTCGAGATAAGCTACAAGAATATGCAATAAAAATGGGGAGTTCCATTTAAGAAAACATCGATCACATTGACTTGGCCTTGAAAAGGTCACTCAAGGTCAAGTCCATATTTTCATCATGTGTCCCCCTCTGAATCATACAACTTTTGTATAGAACATTTTTTTCCATTTTGTTTACTTTACCAGATATTTGCGTGCGTCGATTAAAATTACTCACCCTGTATATTATTATTATTATTTTTATTATTTTTTACACACACACACACACACACACACACATTTAAACGAACACATAAATTTTGAATAAATATTATTATTATTATTATATTTAAAAAAATGTCAATTATTTCTGCACCTTCTTCTTTCCTTTTTCCACTCGTGCATGCCTCGCATTATCTCTCTCTTTCTCTCGCGAACGTCATTCACGTGCATGCCTCGCGCTATCTCTCTCTCTCTCTCCCAAGTGCATGCTTCGCGCTATCTCTCTCCCAAGTGCATGCCTCGCACCATCTCTCTCCAACGTGCATGCAAACGCTATCCTTGTCTTACGCTCATATGGACGCCTCGCGCTATTCTTCTCCCACGCTCATATGAACGCCTCGCGCTATCCTTCTCCCACGCCCATAGAATATCATTAGCGCTATCTCTCTCACACTTACTCGCGGACGCCTCGCCTGCCGGTTAGGTTAGCGGGTCCCTCGCCTATCGGTTAGGACGCGGTCCCCCTCCCCCCTCTCCGCGGACCCCTCGCCAACCGGTTTCGCCTAGAACCGGCCTAGATACACTACTCCTAAAAAATCCAACGGGCAGACGCGAGATGGGCTCTAGAACTCTTGGAGTATGACTACGAGATAATTTACCGGAATGGTGCCTTGCATCACGTACCGGATGCCTTATCGCGAATGTATGAGAGTGACACCGAGGTAAAAATAATGGTTGCCGTAGAGGCGGTCATTATCGCGAATACGACCGACGCTTGGTATCTCAAACGTTCCGCAGAGGTCACGAATGGACCTCGACGTTTTACAGATTGGCGAATAGTGGATACTCAGTTATATTATTGCAGGCCCAAAGCTATTGTATCGGATATTGTGGAGGATTTAGATAGATGGAAGCTAGTCCTACCGAAAGAACTAAGGGAAACAGCGCTTAGAGAGGCACACGACACACCGCAGTCGGGACATTTAGGAGTAAAAAATACGTTCCACCGACTAGCCGTCGCGTATTATTGGCCGAATATGATTCGGGATACCGCGAAGTACGTTAGGCAATGCGACGTTTGTCAGCGTACCAAGGTCGAGCAAGCCAACCCGGCGGGTCTCATGGGTCACCGCGTCGTGGAAGGCCCATGGACCACAGTGGCTGCCGACATAATGGGTCCGTTCCCGAAAAGCAAGGCTGGTTTTGCATACGTTTTAGTAGTGCAAGATCTATTCACAAAGTGGATGGAATGTTTTGCGCTAAGGGCCGCTAACGGCAAGAAAATTTGTGAGGCTTTGAGAAAAGTCATCTCGCGTTGGGGTACGCCAAAATTTTTGCTGACGGATAACGGCACGGAATTCGCGAATCAAACATTGCGAGCGTTTGCGGTTGAACACGGGATAACCCACACGACGATTCCGCCATACCATCCGCAGGCCAACCCGGTAGAGCGCGTAAACCGTGTATTAAAGACAATGATAGTTGCCTTTTTAAAAAGAGATCATAGGGAATGGGATGAGCATCTGCGAGACTTTTGGTTTGCGTATAATACAGCTCACCATTTGTCTATCGGCACGTCGCCGGCGCTCTTAAATCTCGGATGTGAACCCGCGCCGATAAACTCGATACGCGAACGGTGCGCGAGCGCCGAGGAAATTAAACCACGCGATCCGGCGGAATGGTTGGAGAGAATGCAATAAGTTCAATCTTTGCATAATTGGGTGGCGGAAAATCTCGAGCGGGCCTATCAGAAGCAGTCCACTTATTATAATTTGAGACACCACGATATTGTATTTAACGTTGGAGATCTGGTATTGAAACGGCAATATGTGTTGTCATTCGCAGCCCATAATATTGCGGCCAAGTTGGCACCGAAATTTCACGGTCTCTTTAGGATTAATAAGGTTCTATCAAAGGTGGTGTACGAGATCGCGAGTTTAGACGGAAATATCATTGGAAAGGTTCATATAAAAGATCTCAAATCCTATCACCTTGTACCCCCTAGGCAGCTGTCGATTCGTGAACGATGTCCAACGAATGGCTGACTTTTAGGGCCCGATACGGGGACCTTTTCTCGGGAGTGAGTCGAGAATACTCCGGTTTCTGGATAGAGCTGTGGAAGCTCCTACAGCTACGAGAGCAACACCGCTATACCACCCGCGCTGCAAAAGTAATGGAGTTCCCAGCGATCCAAGACAGGGAGACATAAACCATCTCCCCGGCCGACACTCGGTGGGTGTACAAGCCGAGACACGACAGCCAGAGAGGGTTTCTGACGACCGGAATGGGGCGGTAGGAGGAAGGAGGGACACTACCGAGAGGACGCGGGAGAGGCCGCGGCCCCATAACCGGGCTAGTACTCTCGCCATCTGAAGGACCTCAACTAATGGCCCCTTTATATAGACGCCCACCCATGCGCTCCGTGGGGACCTCACCGCGTACCCCCTCCCCGCCTATACAATCGCGGTCGAGCAGGTCGCTTCAAAGGCGGTCGCCAAAGAGCCGATCGTCGGCCCGGAGGACAGCCTACAGTCGCTCTCCAGCCCGGTCAATCACAAGAGGAGCCAACATATGTTGGAACTGCCGGTCTCCCAGCCATCGTTACACCAGCTGTCCGAGACCACGTGGCCGTACATATTGTTACGGGTGTGGCCGGAGCGGAGTAACTCTGAGGACTTGCCCCGCGTGTGGACCGGATTGGCGCGACTTGGGCCCATACCATCCCGACAAGGGCCACCTCGGGAAACAAGAATCCCCCTAGTTGACGGGAGGGACACTCTTCTCTCCCCCTCCAGTACGGGACTCTAAAACTGTACCGAAACTGTAAATATAGGAGATGGAGGAGTACCCAACTTTCGCGTTAGTTCACTGAGCCCCCTCTATCCTTTCCCATAGCGAGGTCATTCTGGGGCAAAATCTGGTTCTTCTTTTGTTATTCAAAGGTCTCTTTCTTGAGCGTTAAGTTTGTCACGGCAGAACGGCGACGAGTCGATAGAGAGAGAACCGCGGCAGGCGCTAGAATGCGTGAAGATCAAGGGCTGGCTTAGTAGTCAGGAAAAATACGTGGCTGTCGACGCTCGTCGCCAGCCAGGGGGAGTTGTGACATGACGTTTTTGGAACGCCAGTCACAAGGATCGAATGACCCGATCGGGGGCGGTTTTTCGGGAGCCTGCGTCCTCCTAATTTAGGGAGAGAGTGGCCCGATTGTCAGATCGACGAGATCTGACTTTCGTTTGTTTAAGAATCGAAAATGTAAGCTCGATATGAGCCCGCGAGTTAGTTGTCGGCACAAGGTCGAGCGGCAAGATCCCATCCGGCGGAAGAAGAGGAA
Source organism: Formica aquilonia x Formica polyctena (assembly GCA_907163055.1). Lineage (NCBI taxonomy): Eukaryota > Metazoa > Arthropoda > Insecta > Hymenoptera > Formicidae > Formica > Formica aquilonia x Formica polyctena. The sequence continues at coordinate 84,698 of CAJQTV010000337.1, read as the reverse complement.
GAGAGAAGAGCGACAGCCGAGAACGGGAGCCCGGGACACCCAGGAAACAGGAGACGTCAGGTCATAGTTTTCTAAGATTAAAAACTTTTTTGGTGGCTAGTACACATCGCTACCGGTAATTTTATATCTTTTACGACAGAAAAAGAGGCGCGAAGGGCCGGAAGAAACCGGCTAAAGGGGCGGCCACTCCACCCGCACGAAGCGAGGGACAGTGATGCCAGAAACGGGTCCCGCGGCTCACGGCTCAGCAATGGAAGGGGTAACGCACACAAGCGCGAGCCGCGTACATGTGGCACATGTACGCGGTTCGCGCTTGTGTGCGTTATCCTTTCCATTGCTGAGCCGTGAGCCGCCGGACCCGTTTCTGGCATCACTGACGAGGGAGTCCCAAAGACGGAGCGGCGAGAGGACTCTCATCCATGGACCTATTCTACGAGATAGGAACGAGAGCCGATCGAGCGCTGCCGGAAATCCGCATCTCCCAACCGAACAACAGCAGATTTTAGAAATTCCGGGGCGATGAACTCACCAATACGGCCGTGACGACAACAAGGACCGCAAGGACCGCAGGACGGCCCTGCGTAACACGAAAGCGCCACAAGTGGTACGATAGCGATTTATCGCGCCGGCGTGTCTCCTGCAGGACTCTCGCTCGGCACTGTTCGGCGAGCCACCAGGAAGGTCGCAGGTCCCTAAGAGCGTGCGAGCGAGACCAAAAACTTCGAAGGAAAATCCGAGATCTTTCCGCTGGTGGGACGAGCGTCGTCGACTCGATTCTGCTGCCGATTTGTTGTAGGTAATTAATTCGGATGAGTCGCGCCAAATACTGTAGATATTAATACATCCAACTCTTGAAAAATCCTTTGTCTTGCAAGGCAACCACTGAAACAGCGCCATCTGTTAATCTGAAGTGATAAACTCTTGCTTCATAGAGTGTTACTGGCTGGGTAACAATGTAAATGATAAATAAAAATACGTTTATAATTGTGATATTTTCTTTAATTTAACATTTTTTGTCATAATTAACCTTTTCTTCTTACTATCATTAATTTTATTAACATAGGCTTTTAATAAAACGTTAAAATATTTGTCTAAAAATATTTTATAACAATCGTTACATATACACATATTTTCCTTAATATTACAATTTGATATTAATTTTGCTTTAACATTTGATGTACTTTCGTTAACATTTCCAGATTCCACACGATGCAAACGATCAGCTTTCATTAATATAATCACGAACCACTTAACTACGAGACAAGCGTTCTCCTCTACTAAAAAAATACTAACAACTCAGGCCGCGTGGTAGCGCTAGTGCGCTGTATTGCCTGCTTTTAATCGAAGTTGAACGTATTAATATCTACAGTATTTGGTCGCGCCCTTAATAGTTGTCGAGCCACGCGTTTTGTGAATTAACTTTTGTGGAATTTTTGGTAGATTGCGTCACACGGCCGATGGGCATTCATCACTCATCCGAATTATATAAAATAAGCTCTCTCTATTTATTTCGCCGCCGCCGACAGTCATTAATGTTAGTTTCGCGTTTATAATCATTGTATGTTGTAAATTATCGGGATTTTTATATTCGCGCAATCGATGTGCCGACTCGCGTAAAGTATTGCGTCACGCGACTCGTACACCACAGCCCTTCTCGATAGTTTCCGTATTCTTTCTGTGCATTGTTAGCGAGTATGTTGTGTGTATTATAGGAAATTACAGTAAGAGGAAGGCGAAATTTGTCAAAATCGTGCAGAAAATCTGTCGGGTGTCTTTGAGCCCGCTATTAGTTTCCGCGAGTCCGTCGAGTTATTTCCTGCGCTTTTCGACGCAAAAGTCGTCGTTATTGTTATCAAGACGTATACCGGCTTTCCGCGAACCGGCTAAAGAACCAATTCGAGCCGTGTCATCTAGAACTTGCTATTATATCGAAGCGGATTCACGGGCGTGTGTAACGTAGTTACCGGTGCATTCGAGAGATTTCTTTAGTTGTCGCGGCCTAAATAAGTTACATACGGCGGAAATCCTCGCGGCCGAAAAGTCGAGTTTAAAGCACGTAAGACGCCCGGTAATTTGATATTGTTGCGCACGGTCGTGTCGATCTCCGCGGAAATAATATAATATCCTATTCGCCTGTAAAATATCGACTGTCATCAAAGACTACCACTGATACGAACTGCTCTATACTCTTGTTTCTTTTTAATATATTATTGTTATCTTTATTTTACCATATCGAATACTCATTTTAGCTCTCGTGTTCTTGACTCTCAAGATCTCTCCCGTTTCCCCCGAACCACCCGCTCTACCATTTCGAGTATACTGAATAGACTTGGAATTTTGCCGTCGCGTTAATTATCGGTCTCGCAATTGTCTTTTGGTGTTACTATTATCGTGAATGGTGCGGCCTGCCGTACCTGGCGCCCAACTCGGTTTATGTTGCGATAAATTGAATTTTTCTGGATCGCGGGATCGATACTCGAAATACGCGCCGAAGGTGTGCCGTGGGCACCGAAGAACCGCCCGCCGAATAATCAAATAATTATTAGCTAAATAATTAATAAGAAAACGGTTACAGTATATACGTATAATATACCATTAATATATCATATTATATATACATATGTACACACACATACATAAATATGTATATATGTATAATTATTGATTGTAGGTAATGTCTATTTGTTACTCTTTTCCACACTACCTTGAGAGAGTAAGTGGCGCGTTTTTTAAATGTGGTATCCCCGGAACGTCTAATCCACGACCTATATTTGCTGTTTTCTTTTTTAATTTTATAGAAAACCCAGATGGACAAACCCAGGTTGACTGATGTCTTCTTGAGAATCTTCAGGATCTTCTTGAAAATCGTTCACCTCATCCCCCGCTTCTTCTTCTTTTTCTTCGTTCACGAATGTTGATAATTTTTCCATTATATCTGTTGTACTAATGTCATCTTCATTTTCCTCGTTTTCAGAGTCTGCCAAAATCTATGGAACGTTTTCGCAGGAGTCTCCATTGCAAAATAAGCAGATAATAAAGCACTTTAGGCCTGCTTTTCTGCAGCCATATGCTGAACCATATCCTTTTTTGCACTTACATGAAATAAATTTCAATATAGTGCCTCCGGAGCAGAATCTTTTGTGGTTGTGACAGGAGTAAGTCCGAGTTTGCTTTTCTTCCATCCCCATTCCTCTGGATTTTTTGAATTTCCATACCATGCTTACACTTAATGGTATGTCCGCAACGAGTGTTGTCGTGTAGCTTCTTTTGTAGGTGGTAAGATAGAAAGATTAAATTTACTTTTTGTAATTGATTTTGTGAAATGTTGATAGCGAAGAGAATCCAGCGTAGCATTTTCTTTGGAAACGCCGTAAAGTGTAATTAAGAAATTTTCTCCTGAGGTAGTAATGACTTCGGGATCTGCATTTGGCTCTTTAAATATTTGTAGAGTTTGGTTCAAGTCTTCGCTCTTTTTCCGGAGTAACCATGATCGAACGTGTGTTACGACTGAAAACTACAGACACACTAAATGTGCATTTTAGGCTGTGATGCCAGAATAAGGTCCGGTCAGGACGCACACAATCAGAGAATCCCGTACATGTATTGCGCAAAGCGCTTTGCGCAGTACATGTACGGTGTTCTCTAATTATATGCGTGCGGGCCGGGACCTCGTTCTGGCATCACAGATTCCAGGCTACATTTGTACAAACCATGATCCTAGACCCAGGTAGTAGATGTTTCAAAGTGATGGAGAGGAGATGACAGATCCTTCGTATACCTGAATGTTGCCTTAAATAGAATGGAATTCGAAAGAATATTTTACCTGGCTTAGGCTTGCCGATATTCATTTACTTTCAGAGAAAATCCTATAATTAAAATTGGTTGTATGTTCTTATTGTACCTCAAAATTTTAATACAATTTTTCAAGGTAGTGTGGAAACAGGTAATATATAGACATTACCTACCTATTAATAATTATATATACATATGTATGTGTATACATATAATAGAGTTGGCGGTTTCATGTATAAAGAATTATTGGATAATCCTATTTTTATAATATTCGAATCAGATATTTTAACCACTTCGAATATTAAATCTCGAATCCGCAATGAGGTTTCAGTCGATTGTAGAAGTCGTTCAATGTCCGCATGTTTCTGCATCAGCGATTTCCACGTTTCAAAAGGCAATATTATTTGATTGCCCCGATTGTCCCCGAGAACCAATTCCACGCAAGATACAGCTCCAACGTTTATTCCAATGCCCAAATATTTGTATGATGTCGGGGTTAAGGCGCTGCTAAACTAAACAATATGCTAAAATTAGTTTGTATTTTTTAATACATTCACATTGCAGTTATTGTGATATAACTAAATTAAATATAATTCTAAATTAAATTTAGATCTAAATTAAATTTATTGTTTGTTGGTTTTAATATATACTTTAAAAGTTAGCAGCGCCAAGTTTTTTTAATTAAAATTTTTTTATATTTTCTTATTTCTATCGAACTTATTTTGAAACTCAGGTTTCTCTTAATAAAAATATAATGCGTTTTAATTTTACGCAGAGAATTTGTGTATAACATTTCTATAAATACAAATTTGATTTTATGACAAATACTATTTCAAATTACAAATTCTCACAAACTGGATTGCTTCTAAGTACTTGGCTAGTTAACTATTGATTTCATATTTAGTTTTTATTTCTTATTATTTAGGAAAAATATTTTATAAATTATTTTTTAGATATATAATTGGCGTATTTTTTTTACCTTTTTAAACATATTTAAAATATGTATTAGCGTTGCAAAATTGCAATGTAGTGGGGATTATTGCCGACGCGATATTTTTTTTCAATTTTTCTATTCAAGCGCCGATGTACGGCTGCTTCGTGATGACATTACTCCCCCTGGAGATTTAGCCGAATGCACAAAAAAAATGCAATATAATATAAAATTTTCAAGCGCTGATGTGCGGCTGCTTCGCGATGACATCACCCCAGATATCAGAATCCAAACGCGCGTGTCAAAACATGACAAAATCGTGAAATATAAGAATAATTATCAAGGTTAAATTGCGCTAATATACTTGGACAGCAGCATGTAATTTGAAACTTTCGCGATGCATCTGGGATTTGACATCATCTCCAGGTATGAGATTTAGCCGAATGCACAAAAAGATGCAATGTATTATAAAATTTTCAAGCGCCGATGTACGGCTGCTTCGCGATGACATCACCCCTAGACATCAGAATTCAAACGCGCGTGTCAAAACATGATGAAATCGTGAAAAATAAGGATAATCGTCATGGTTAAATTGCACTAACATACTTGGACAGCAGCATGTAATTTGAAACTTTTGCGATGCATCTGAGATTTGACATCATCTCTAGATGATAAAAATGCAACATTAGTCAAAATGTACGTGGCAAACCGCGAAATAATGATTTAGTTGATACACATAATGGAAAGAGACATCAAGATAAAATATAAAATTATGGTAAAGAGGCACATCCTGTCAGTCATTTCACCAAGAGTTCCGAGACAAGAGCTATTAATAAGCGCATCTTGTTAGCAAAAATTTTTGGCATAAACTTGGAAATATGACGAAAAGCAGTGCTGAACGAAATCTGCGTGAGCAATCTGCAAAGGTGAATTCGATAGAGGAGTACGTTGCGTGGGAGCAAAGATGCGGCGAATACATCGAATCGTTGGAAGAGTAAAGTCGAATCAAACGTCCATGATTATCGATCGGAATTCGACAATCGCTGATTGCCCGAATCGCACGACTTGAGGGATTGAAGAACTCGTTACGCGAGCGTTTTATACATGCGGGTGCAGGATGCAGCACGCGGCAACACGGATTGATTTGGCGAGAGATCGATACGGCGTTCGAGAGTCGTATATTGACTGGTGCGGTTATAAACCATAATCACATCGAGCCTCGTCAATTTTTCGAGGATGCCAAAGACATTGTGCTCGAACACGTGCAAACCGTGCTGAAAAAACACTTTAATGTGAAAATTAATACAGTGTTCAATGGTGAATTTGTGACGGGTGATAAACGCGCAAATAAAAGTATCAATACGAGAAATTATGAACTCTTTCGCACTTCCGAATTACGCGAATGGTACAAACGGTGCGTTGTCGAGCCCACTCTAGCATCGCTCGTAGAATTTCAGGAACGCGACAGCGGGTGGGCATTGTCGCGAATACTCGATTTAATAGTAAATATAAATAAATATGTAACAATGCATCCCCCATGGTGACACATCGGCGAACATCGGCCGGGCAGGGGCAGAGGCGCCGAGCGCCCATTTTTAAACGTTAAATACCGTTGCGATAAACAACCGTACGGTTGTTATACGGCCGCCGATATACGGAAAGCCGAAAACCGCCGAGCGCTGCCGTGAACGCCCGAGCGACACCCGCCGAAACGCCGCGCCGTTTCGCCCAGGGGAGGTGACGTATTACCGAATTAACTGCCGAAAAACAATACGTCATTATCCCCACCCGGGGGCGAACGACGCGGGTACCGTTAATCGCTCGGGTGTATAACGGCAGCCTTTTTAGATCCCGGCACCAGAATCGTACCAGAAACGAATCCGCTCGAGCTGTACGCTCGAGACTTTCCTGATCCGATCCTAATAAATCGTAAACACGACGGAACGTGAGGTTGACGAGTTCGCAGCCTCCGCCGAGCATTCTCGGCTTCCGAACCGCTTTACGATCCTTAGCAATCCGAGATCGCTTCTCTCGAGAGTTCTCGAGAAACGATCTACCTTCCGACCGATCCGACCAGACGAACCGTGGGCTGGCGAGTTCGCCACCCCGTTGAGTTTTCTCAACACCGTTGGTCAATCCGTACTCCGCGTGCAAACAAGGGACAGCGAGTTCGCTGCCCGTTCGAGATTTCTCGATATCACACGCATCCCATAACATCTGGGAATACGCGATATAAATAGTACCGCATACGCCTAAGAAATCGTCTCGGCGATTTCAACCGATTCACACGTTTTTGTGAACCACGCGCCGTCACAACAAACCGACCGCGCGCCCCGCGCCGCCTACCTGGCGTGTTTATATCCGCGTTGCGTATACTATACGCATCTCATTGTTAGACTCGCGTAATTGATAACAGCCGCGCCCCGTCAGTAACGCATTACTGTATTATTATTCCGCGCCGATAGAGGCTAATAAAGTAACCTTTCTTTATATTTTAATTACATCGTGTGTCTCAATACTTTCTACGAGCCCTGATCACGACCGAGCGAATCCGCGAGCTCATAAAAAGTACACCCGTTACAAATATAATCCTATGCGCGCGGGATGTCACATAAAATTACCGCGGGCGATAATAATGAAAAGAACGGTGATTAACGTGCAATCCAAAGACAATGCGTGTTTCGCGTGGTCTGTGGTCGCCGCTCTATATCCAGCCGAAAGAAATGCGAAACGGGAATCTTCGTATTCACATTATACAATAGTGCAGAATCTCCAGGACATTAAGTTCCCAGTGACTGTGAACCAAATTAAAAAATTCGAGCTTCTCAACGATATGTCAATCAATGTATATAGTATCGAAGAAAAAAACATTGTCCCAATACGTCTGAGTGAGCTAAAAAGAGACAAACACGTCAACTTGCTGTACATGGAAGACAACAACGTTGGACATTTCGCGTGGATCAAGAATCTATCCAGGCTCGTGAGCTCACAATTGAGCAAAAAAGAATACAAGAAATATATCTGCGATCGGTACGTATATATTTAATGAAATATATTGCAGAAATAATTGAACAAAAAAATAATAATTATTTCTTTTACAGATGTTTGCACTACTTTAGCTCGAACGACAAATTACAGTCACATACGGTGGATTGTCAAGAGATGAACGAGTGCGCTATCCGATTATCGAGCGATAAGGACAAGTGGCTCACGTTCAACAACTATAATCGGAAAGAGCGGCTTCCTTTCGTCGTGTACGCCGACTTGGAGTGCGTTTTGGAGAAGATGGAGGAAGAGAGAAATTACCAACATCATAAAGTATTTAGTATTGCATATTATGTACACTGCTCGTACGACGATTCGTTATCCGCGTATCCTTCTCATCGCGGTATCGATTGCATGTCATGGTTCGTCGAAGAACTAAGAAATTTAACGCAACGTGTAAAAAGTATTTTATCAGCTAATGGTAAATTTAACATTTGATGAATGGGAAAAATTTCACAACGCGACACAATGCCACATTTGCGAAAAACCATTCGTACAAGACGATACACGCATACGCGATCATTGCCATCTGACCGGGCGATACAGAGGTCCCGCGCATTCAAATTGCAATTTAAATTATAAAGATTCTTTTTGAATTCCAATAGTTTTTCATAATTTATCCGGTTACGACGCACATTTTATTATAAAGGAAATAGCTACAGCGTTCGAAGGGAAAATCGAGTTACTTCCGATAACAAAGGAAAAATATATATCATTTACAAAAAATGTTAAACTTGCCGAAGAGAAATCGAAAAATCATATTAAATTGCGTTTTATCGATTCGTATAAATTTCTCACAGCCAGTCTCGATAAATTGGCATCATTCTTGAATAAAGACAAACTCACAATTTTAAAATCTGAATTTTAAAATTTACCGAATGACAATTTTAATTTATTAACACGGAAGGGCGTCTTTCCGTACGAATATATTGACTGCGTCGATAGGTTGCAAGATACGTGTTTACCACCGCGCGATTCATTTTACAGTTCCTTGACCGGTGACACGATATTCGAGAGCGATTACGCGCACGCCGAGAACGTCTGGAAGCGGTTCTCCATTCGAACGCTGGACGAATATAACGACTTGTATCTCAAAATTGATGTCTTGTTATTAGCAGATATATTTGAAAATTTCCGCCAAAGTTGTATTAAAAGTTATGAGCTCGACCCCGCGTATTACTATACTCTTCCCGGATACACGTGGGATGCCATGTTGAAGCATACGAATATTACGTTCGAATTGCTTACAGATATCGACATGGTTATGTTTATTGAACGCGGAATACGCGGTGGTTTGAGTCAATGTTCCAACAGATACGCACATGCTAATAACAAGTATATGCAGTCGTACCATCCATCGAAACCTTCAACATATCTTACGTACTTTGATGTAAATAATTTGTACGGATGGGCAATGTGTCAACCTTTGCCCTATGCAGATTTTCGATAGGTCGACGATGTACCCGATTTTGATACATCATCGATCGCGCTCGATTCGTCTATAGGCTACATCCTTGAAGTCGATCTCAAGTATCCGCAACGTGTTCACGATGCGCACTACCGTTTTGCCCGACACGCGACAAACCACCTGGTAAGCGGCAGGATAAGCTGCTCGCAACCTTATATGATAAGAAGCGTTACGTGATACATTACCGCAACCTCAGCAATGCACCCGACACGGACATCGCGGTACAAAAATATATCGAATATTACAGTTTTCACAATCTCCATGGCTTCGCAGTTATATCGAACTCAATACACAATTCCGAACCCTCGGGAAAAATGATTTTGAAAAAATGTATATAAATTAATGAATAATGCGGTATTTGGCAAAACGATGAAAAATGTACGCAAACATATTAATATTAAGCTCGTGACACATTGGGATGGAAGATATGGCGCAGAGGCGATGATCGCAAAACCAAATTTTCATAGTAGAAGCGTGTTTTCGGAGAATCTGATCGCCGTTGAATTGCGCAATCTCGAAGTTAAATTTAATAAACCAATCTACGTCGGTATGTGTATACTCGACATATCCAAGACATATTTGTACGAGTTTCACCACGATTATATGGTACCTATGTATCGAGAGAAATGTAAAGTCATGTACACCGACACCGACAGTCTCATATATCACATAGAGTGTGAAGATGTATATAAGAATATAAAGCGCAACGTCGACAGATTCGATACCAGCGATTATGCGGTGAACAATGTGTACGGTATACCGCTCGCAAATAGAAAGATACCGGGTTTAATTAAGGAAAATAATGGCACCATCATGACCGAATTCGTCGGGCTTAGGGCAAAAATGTACGCGTTGCGAGTAGATGGCAAGAAGGATACGAAAAAGGTAAAAGGCGTCAAGAGTAACGTCGTCGCGAGAACGATAACATTCGACGATTACACGCAGTGTTTGAACAAAGAGATTGAAATGACGCGTCAGTAGTCTTGTATAAGATCTAAATTACACGAAGTATACACTATTCGCGAGACAAAAATTGCTCTAAGTCCGTACGATGATAAGCGGTATATCGTACCCGAAACCACCGACTCGCTACCGTGGGGACATTACAAAATACCGTTGTAAATAAAAATCATGTATATTTATTGTAAATAAAAATTACGTTTATTTATTGTAAATTAAAATTATATGTATACTTATTGTAAATTATATGTATATTTTACAAGGTGTACAATTTTGTTTATATTTGTAAAATTTCTTTAATATTATGTATTATTGTTAACATATTTATAATATATTATTTTTATCTATCCAAGAGTTGTATGTAGCATCAAATCCCAGCCATTTCACATAAACCTTGTCACCCTTTTTGCGTATCACTTTTCCACGAGAGATGTACGTCGGAATTAGCAACGCGATGTAACTCGTATTCGTAAAAACCGCCGGCGTCGGGATTTACGTGCGAATCTTCGAGTACATATGTCACGGGATTAGTCTGCACTTTAACGATCTTAAACACTTCGGTCGACCAATTTGGCGTGTAACCTTGGCCAAAAATGGTTTTGAATTTACTCACGCGTACCGGATCGCCTACTTTGAATCTTGCCGGTGCAGCAATCTTTACGTTGCTGTATACCGTATTTTAAAGTTTATCGGCGATCGCGGGGGTAACATCGATAGGCCTCATACCGATAGTGCGATGTTTTCGCGCATTGTACTCTCCAACGAGCCAGGGCAACGCGCCGATCCACTTGTAATTTCCATTAAGCGTAAACGGAAGCGTCCCGTTTGACCACGTTGATATTGACCACGGTCCCGATTGACCACGTTGAGATTGACCACGTTGCGATTGACCACGTTGCGATTGACCACGTTGATATTGACAACAGTCCCGATTGACCACGTTGAGATTGACCACGTTGATATTGACCACGGTCCCGATTGACCACGGATCAATACATGTCGTTACTGGGGCATGTACTTTGCAAATTGTAAAGCGAGGTCCATTGTGCTTGACTGGCGGAGGAGGTGCGGGAGGGGGGGCCGAAGGCCCCCTTGCACCCCCCTCCCCCCGCATGTGTGTGTGTGTGTGTGTTACATGGTTTTTCAATCGGGACCGTTGTCAATATGAACGTGATTAATCGGGACCATGGTCAATATTAACGTGGTAAATATCAACGTGGTCAATCGGGACCGTGGTCAATATCAACGTGGTCAATTTGAACCGTGGTCAATCGGGACCGTGGTCAATCGGAACCGTGGTAAATATCAACGTGGTCCATCGGGACTGTGGTCAATCGGGACCGTGGTCAATCGGGACCGTGGTCAATATCAACGTGGTCAATCGCAACGTGGTCAATCTCAACGTGGTCAATTGGGACCATGGTCAATATTAACGTGGTCAAACGGGTGCCACTCATCTATGAATATCATCAGAACTCTCTGGGGGGACAATGTACATGCCACGAATTATATCAAAATTGTTTTATTGTTAAAATAAGCAGAATTCTCGTAAATCTGTCAGTGTCTTAAAAAGTTTTTTTTTAGAGTTCTGGCATTCTTTTGAATAATTCTGTATAGCGTTCGTTGAAGTTCTACGGAAAAGCCTTCTAACTTTTTCTTGTAAAACAATTATTTTTCAAATTAATACCATTTTTAATATTTAAAAATCAACTTTTTATATATGACGTGGACACTCCTGAAGCTAAGTGCCGCGCTCCTTAGTTACGCACGCTTATCGCTTCGTTGCTAAGGCGCGCGCAGTAGGTGGAATGTGCGTATCCCCTCCACTATCGAGCCGGTAAACCGAGACCCGAGAGCCGAGACCTCGATGTGTGCGTGCAAAAAACAACTTCGAGCTAGATGCTGAGATAGATTAACGTCGCACACTCAACTATCTTCTGAAACGTACTTTGATTGTATGCAGTGATATTCTAGATTTTCTCCTACGATTGACTATTGCTATTAGGTAATTAATGATCTGTTATATAATATATAATTTCTATTATTTCTTGCAATAATTCTGTATTTTACATTCTTTTATTTTAATTTATATTTAATAGAAAAAGCAACAAAAATGTATGACAAGGATATGTTGTTACAAATCTTAATAAATCCATCTTTTCGGACAATTGATTCAAACGGGAAGATTTTACCTCCACGTAATGAAGTTTATATTAAAATCTCAGAGGAAATGAAAAATCAAGGGAGCAACATTAATCCGAAACACATATACACTATATTAAACACAAATCGAGGAATCTTCCTGTCAGAAGTTTTACGCATTTACAATATTAACAATAATAAAAGACAAATTGTACAACAAGACGGTTCGTCTTGTTGTACAATTTGTCTTTTGTTATTCGGATACTATTACTTTGTACGATACAGATATCTTGTGTTCGGTATGTAACTCAGTATGAGATATGTTAGTTGGTTCAACTGACAAATGGGAAGCAATGAAACCTGAATCCCTTGTTTACGGCGATAAACAATATGTGACGCTAAAAAGACGTGTATGGACACATATTATCGCAGAACAAATTTACGCTCAAACTAATATTCCATGTGCCATTACGTTTAAAAGCGGTAGGATTTATAAACGTTCACCTGCACAATGTTATGTGCACATTAAAGGACATTGCAACGAATGCGGTGATATAATAGACGGAAAATTGTTTTCAAAACCTGTTGCAGATAGAGATAATATTTTTGAATTCTTGGTAATAGATTTTGATACGAAAGTTACCCATAAACGAAAAAGATCTCTAGCGAGATACTTACGCCAAAAAGTTGCTGCTCACCTCGTTGATACTAATAAACCTGTATCAGTTTGGTGAGATGAACAAGCAAAATTGTTAATGAAATTTGGTGACAAAATATCTCCAACTATACCATATGAACATGTTCTACGCAAAGCGAAGCAACAAGAGATCGATAAACGCCTTGGCTTGGAAAATACAAATCCAATTATTAATTTATGCGTTGCCAAATATGAAGAGCAGATCGGTTCAATACGTGCAATAGGAATGGATCCTTTTTATTGCATGTATTGGTTAAAAGAACAATTAGAGATGTATAAATCAGGACACCGCTCTTTGGATAGCTATATGACAGTTGATGCGACAGGTAGTGTGGCTAAAAAATTAATTGTATATGGCAATATAACATCTGCGTATATATTTTTATATCAATGTGTTCTTGCATTCGAGAATAGTAATAATCTAAGTACACCAGTTTTCCAAATGGTATCTTCGAAACAAGATGCATCGATAATTACGTATTTTTTATCCGAAATTATAAGATCAGGTGCTCATATGCCACGAATTGCAACGTCTGATTTCGGTAGAGCTATCTTAGTTGCGCTAGCAAAAGCCTTTGCAAACTGTGCCGATCTAAAACACTATTTACAAATATGTTTCCAAATTTGTTTTATGAAAGCAGACTTATCGCCCGATAACAGCAATATAAAAATGCCAGCATGTTTTTTACGGCTTGATGTTAGTCACCTAATAGCAATGGTCGCAAAATGGGATTGTTTACGTAAAAAAACAGCAAAAGTTCGCCAATTTTACATTAGGTCTATTGCTTAAATATATCAAATTTCTGATATGCAGGATATTACGTACCTATTAAAATATATTTTGACAATAGCTTTAAGCCAAGAAATCGGCGTGAATAATTCGAACGATCCAGTACATTCAGAATTATGCTTGCGGCATGTCAACCGTATTATTAAACAAGCTTGTCAATGATGTATTGGAAAATGATGACGAAGTAGAGAAAGAAGAAGATTACGAAACAATTTCAGCATCTGATGATGGAATATCTTGTTGGAAAACGTGGTCTCAGAAAAGATTCACCACTGCTAAAGAACTGGCAGAACAATCTGTTGATGGCGACGTACTCAATATTTTAATTTCGAAAAGGAACATTCGCGCAAATATGTGGATCCAAACATTGAAAAGATTCGAAGACTAAATTTAACAAATTCGGAATAATTAGATAAGTTCAACATTTTAAAAAATTCTACACCTTTTCTGGCCGCGTTTTAAGAGACAGATCATTTTGCAAGTCGCAAAGTTCTGCCTGAAATTCTAAATTTTGTTCTTCGATTTGAACAGAGGGTTCTCAAAAAGAATTAAATCCTTCCCAAGTTTTTCAAAATCTTTAAATCCCGTATCAAATTGGGTTATTAAAGAATTAATTATGTGAAGATGTTTTTTAAAGTTACACTTTTTGCCGTATTCTTAAAAAAAAATCTGGCAAGATGAATAAAAATGAAAGCTATTTTTTTCTAAGTGATGTTTAAGTAATATTAATTTTCTACGGAATGAGTCGATATGACTAACTAACTCTGAAATAGTTTGGATGGCCTTTTGCAGCTTCAAATTTAAATTATTTAGATGGGAAGTTTAATCTGTAATAACAGCTAGCTCACAAAGAAAATCTAAATCTTCGAAAAAAGATTTAAATTCATCATAATTTATAGACATTTCTTGCAAGAAAAGGAAGATTTCTTTTCTTATTGCAAAGAATTTCTCTAACCATTTCCCTGCGCTAAGCCATCGAACTTCGGAATACAGAGGTATATCTGTATAAATTGCATTATGTTCTTCGAGAAAAGATTGGAACTTTCTGTGATTCAGAAATTTGTGACCGCCTTTTATTGCATTAATAATTTTAGTAACAATCTGCGGTACACAATTTAATCGTTTTCCCACATAATGCTTCTTGATGATTATGCAATGAATAAGGGGGAATTTTAAATCTTGCTGCTTTATTTGGCTGAAGAATCCAATTTTCGAACCAGTCATTGATTTCGCGCCATCAGTTATGATAACCGAACATTTTGAAAAATCGATATTAAATTTTTGTAGGGTTTGTTCAACGGCTTCAAAAATGTCTAGACCGGTTGTTGTGTCATGTAAAGGTACGAAATTTAAAAGCTCCTCGATACATAAGAAATCGTTTTGTACGATTCGAGCAAATATACTCAATTGACTCACGTGTCGATTATCGGTGCTTTCATCAAGACACAATGAAAAATATGAGCACGTTGACAATAAATATTTTAATTTCTCTTCTATGGAAGACGCGATATGAGTAATTCTCGATGCTATTGTTTTTTTACTTAATGGAATACTAGAAGCTTCTAAGAGAGTTAAGGAATTTCCGAATGATTTGACAGCTTCGACAAGGCATTCTTTTACAAATTCACCTTCGGTAAACGGTTTCGAATGAATGAATATCGCTAACGATAAGACGCGATATGGCATATGAAGCAGTAGCTGTTTTTGCAGAAAACGTAGCATCATTATCTATAAAATCTACATCAAAAATTGGACTACGACTACAACCTTCTCGATATACTAATTTTAATCCTTCTATTAAATTAGACTTTCCTTGATCCACATATTTTGAATACTCCTTGAAATGCTTGTTTATGTAATGTTTCTCAATCACAAATTTTTTAACAACAGATGGTTGATAACCGCACAGAAGACAAATCGTTTTATTAAAAATGTTACGTCCGGCGGACTCCACGATTCTTTTCTTTCATCGTGAATAGAGATTAGCCGTATCTTAAGAGCGCATTACGCTTTGAAATAAACAAATGGAAACTGAAAGGCGAGATAAACTTTTCGGAAACAAAAATTGAGAGGATATATGATACAAACAGGAAACTAGAGCATATCTGATCTAAGAAATAAGCAAAGCTTGGGTGACAAATTCTCTTACCAATCTAAATTATGGTTGACAGCTCTCGTAATAAACAATTTCGGTACCAAGAATCTAAATGAAAACCGAAACGGACATTAAAAATGATATCATATGTGCTCGCCTGACAGATCTCCGTTATCACGATATCTACCTAAGATAAAACTTAAGTTGATAAGAAAAGGCATAACTCTCACTCAAATTGCAACACCTCTCCATTGGGCGAAAGCTAATTCTATAAACAAAAGCCTTCACCAATACCTAAGGTTCTAACACCTCCTATGCTAAAGGGCAACGCCTCCCAGCAACATAGGAGGGCGTGAATAAAAAATTCAATTCGCGAAAAATATTAACGAAACCAATGGAGAGGAGGAGCAAAGGGCTTAATATACTCCGAATCTTTCCTCGCGGCTCATTCATCATTCAGTTCTCAATCATCATTCAGTTCTCATTGATCATTCGGTATTTCTTCATTCAGTTTCAATTCAGTTTCAGTTCACCTCAGTTCATTAGACAGTTCGAATCTTTACATTTACAGTTCCGTTTAATTACAGTATTACAGTTTCAGTTCATTAGTCAGTCAGTTAGTTCACACTTATTACAGTTATAATTACTTCGACTTCAATTCTTAAAATTTTATACAAACTCTAAGTGTTTCTAAACCGCGTTGTTTGGTGCAAAAATTTAGACACTTAGTGCAAATCTAGAAGATCTTGTGCCAAGCGACTGCAGCGACGATTGCGAGCCCGCATTCCAATCACCCAAGTCGAGTCGATTCATCGAAACTCCTCTCGCCCGTAGGAGCCTTCCATTATCTAATTTTTTTTGTTACCAACGCACTCGATAAGTAGTAAGTGTTTTGAATGTTCTTAACTCTATTTCCTTTTACATTTGTACGTTTGAAATAATTCTTGGATTATTAATTATAATAAATCAATTAATAACTTCAATCATTTACTTTAAATCTTAACTAACTTCCCTATTCGGGCTTCTCTTCTTTAGTTCTTTTAACCCCTTCTCTGAAATATTACCTTGAATCTCCTCTTTCTTTATATTACCTGTCATCAAGGGTCACCTGTATTTAACAGAGCGACTCGTGACATTCTTCCGTCGCCAAGGGTTACCTGTACTTTACAGCGCGACTCGTGGTTTCCTATCTATTGTTAAGGGTCACCTGTATTTTACAGAGCGACTCGCAACTTCCTATCTGTCGTCTATGGTCACCTGTATTTAACAGAGCGACTCGTGATATTCTTCCGTCGCCAAGGGTCACCTGTACTTTACAGCGCGACTCGCGGTTTCCTATCTATTGTTAAGGGTCACCTGTATTTTACAGAGCGACTCGCAACTTCCTACCTGTCATCAAAGGTCACCTGTATTTAACAGAGCGACTCGTGATATTCTTCCGTCGCCAAGGGTCACCTGTACTTTACAGCGCGACTCGCGGTTTCCTATCTATTGTTAAGGGTCCCCTGTATTTTACAGAGCGACTCGCAACTTCCTACCTGTTATCAAGGGTCACCTGTATTTAACAGAGCGACTCGTGATATTCTTCCGTCGCCCAGGGGTCACCTGTACTTTACAGCGCGACTCGCGGTTTCCTATCTATTGCTAAGGGTCACCTGTATTTTACAGAGCGACTCGCAACTTCCTACGTGTCATCAAGGGTCACCTGTATTTAACAGAGCGACTCGTGATATTCTTCCGTCGCCAAGGGCCACCTGTACCTTACAGAGCGACTCGCGATTTCTTGTTTGTCACCAGGGATCACCTGCATTCAGCAGAGCGATCCGTGATTTCATTTGTCACATTCAGTCAAACCTTTCCTTCTTTTATTTTTATTATTTTTATATATATATATATATATATATATATATATTCTTGTTACAAGGATAAATATATAAACTTTCTCTCCTTTCTTTCTGGATCTAAGAATTTTTATTAATCAAATAAAGAAAAAACTCCAAGAATTATTTCTCAAATTAGAGATTTTCTAGCGACTATATAGCGACATAGCTTCTATAATATATCATTATTCTTTCCTTAGTGGAAAGACAAAAACGGTCATCGCGAGCTGCTATTAGATGTTCGCGGAATCGTTGCAATAGGCGGCTTAGGAAGGAATTGGCTCGAGCGTCCGCGAATTAATAATTTTTCTATCCTCATCATTCTACTCACACTTTTATTTCATGTAATTTTTCTAAAACTACTTACTGTAAATTTCCAACCGGAATTTAAATTTTAGTTTCCCCGCTCAATTCCGGTTGATGTCCTCCGTATTTTTGTAACACCCGCGAGAACTCAATTTTCATCCACATACACACATTTACACACAACCATATTAGATCTTAAGCAAGTTTATTTTATAATAACAGTTTATTAAATTGAATTAGACGATTCATTATTAAATTCTATCTTTTAAAATTATTCGTTTTTATTTTTGAATAAATGTATAGTTAAATTTTAAAATTCGAGCAATTTATTAACCCGACCTCCTTCCTGTTAACCGAAATCGCACAAGGTCCCGTCCCGGGTAATAGGGATTCAGTTCCTTTACCAGAAAAGGGACCACCGAGCGAACGGCCCTTTCGATAGAGTAAGAGCGACCCTTCCGGTCGTTGACCTATCTCGGGCCCTGATCTGTTCGTTCGACTCTAGGAGACGCATCGTCTAGCGTTTGTCTAGAGGTAAGTAGGTTACGCCCTCCCGCTGACTCTTCCTTTATTTGAGTCTGGACGTAACAAAAAATACATGCAAAGAAACTATCTTCCCACACTTTATCATATGGTTGTACGTACCTCTGTTCACCTGCCATCCTCCACGTTTAATGAGATTAAATGTGGAAAAAATCAAAATTGCACAAGAAACACTTTCTCTGATAAGAACTTTTTCTTAAAGACACTTTATACGCTCATTTCACAAGAAACTGACTACGCGGCGCGTACCGACAGTATCTACAGTTGGACGGTTAAAAACAAGAGAGTATTAAAACACTTGCGCATCGATAGTAGCGTGCGCCGATTTGAAGCTGCAAAAGGCCAACCAAACTATTTCAGAGTTAGTTAGTCATATCGACTCATTCCGTAGAAAATTAATATTACTTAAACATCACTTAAAAAAAGATAGCTTTCATTTTTATTCATCTTGCCAGATTCTTTTTGAAGAATACGGCAAAAAGTGTAATTTTAAAAAACATCTTCACATAATTAATTCCTTAATAACCCAATTTGATACGCGATTTAAAGATTTTGAAAAACTTAGAAAGGATTTAATTCTTTTTGAGAACCCTCTTATTGTTCAAATCAAAGAACAAAATTTAGAATTTCAGGCAGAACTTTGCGACTTGCAAAATGATCTCTTAAAACGCGGCCAGAAAAAGATGTAGAATTTTTTTAAATGTTGAACTCATCTAATTATCCCGAACTTGTTAAATTTAGTCTTCGAATCTTTTCAATGTTTGGATCCACATATTTGTGCGAATGCTCCTTTTCGAAATTAAAATATATAAAAACTGACAAACGTTCTTGCTTGAGCGATTCATCTTTATCTTCGCTAATGCGAATTACTTCTTCTAATATTGACGTAGATATTCAGTCTCTTGTAAATTTATGTAAACGGCTTAGAAAGTCGAATTAATATTTTTGCGAATATTCTGTATTTTTCTATTAATTTTGCATTTTTTTTTTATTAATATATTGTTTTTTATTAATATATAATTTTTTTTATTAATATATTGTATTAACTTTTATTAAAATTTTCCTTCCCACACGAATCATTATTTGTTGTTGTCCTCTTTAGTGGAATAGGCCTACTGGGGAAACCACTTTAAAAAAACGCATCAACAATAGTACCTCATGGGTGATGAGGAAATCTATTGTCTCCTAATTATATTATAAACATAATCTTTTATATATAATTTTTATAATTTTTAATATATAGCTTTTATATGCAACAAGCGTGTCTTCTTTCAATCTTAATCAAAACGTATTTCAATATATTTATATTTATTGTTATATTTCAATATATATTGTGAAGATAAATAACATAATATAACGTAAATTGATATATAACAGTGCGTTAGGAGCTTTAAATAAAACATAAATATTTTAAATTGTTACAGAACATACGTAATTAATAATAGAATAATAATTATTTTAGTTATTAATACTATAGTAATAATAGTTACTAATAATAGAAATGAAGTTAATAATAGAATTAATAATAGTATTAATAATAGAAATAAAGTAATAAATAGAAAATTTTAATGAGTAGTTTTGCTATTAGGGCACTAGGCTATTGCGTTATTACATTTGTGACACACACGTTGCTGAGACTAATGACGCGCTCCTTAGTTACGGCCGTTCGGCGCTGCGTTGCTAAGGAGCGAGCAATAAGAGGGGGAACCGTAGGCGTGAGTCAAGAAATCCGGCCGAAAGTTGCATCTAAATCCCAGCACTGCTTTATATAATCCAACTGCTGCATCTAAATTAAAGGATTTAATAACATTTATACCTCTGTAGACCGGTATAATGCGTCCACATTTCAAAATAAGCGATACAGTGGCTAAATTGTCGCCAGTTGAAGGAGCGTTTTCTAATTTAAAGAACATAGTTTTCAAAGGTAGATTACCAATAAGAGTGGATAAATTTGTAATCCAACATCTTAACTATCTCGATGGAAAATTAAAATTAGCATGCGCTGAGCATAATAAAGTTAAGAATATAATCTCAGACTCTGAGACAAGACCACGATCAGATTCCACAGTTTCTGCATCAATCAAAGATAAAACGAAGTTCAATGTATACCGTGTCTAATAAAACATCATTCAGTACAACGACGAAAGATGATACAGTTACAATAAATAATATTACAAAACAACTTTCATTAAATGAAATAAATAAAAATGCATCTAGTCCATCTTGGACTAATAATGAGGTTAATAATGAAATAATTGAAACATTTACATCATTTACTGTTTCTTCATCGCTGCTTGAAAAAAAGACAAAATTGAGCAATAGCACTGATGCATCTGAACTAGAATTTATTGTACCTTATGCTAAAACCTCCACTCCATTAAAAAAAGAGCCACAAAAGAAAAGAAACACATTTCTTGTATCTAACGAAAGTGAAAATGAACTAAATAATAAAGAAAACTGTCGAGGAAAGGATAAAACCGATACCAATAAACGAAAAAGAAAAATTGACACAAATAATGAAAAATACCGAAAGAAACTTAATTATTTAGATGCCTGCGCCGATTGGGATTTTTTGCCGAATGGTCCAGTAGTAGGTATACCTCTGATATCTAATGGAAATCTGTGCGAACCAGTGCATTGTGACGGGATCAAAGTTATTGTAAAAGATACTTGTACTTTTGATTCGTTATTACAAGTTATAATGAGTATAATCGCAACAAATCCTTCTTATAAAGAAGCAACCTGTGCAATTGACAGCAACATTACGAAATTAGCTGAAAGGCTTTTAACGGATGGCAAGGTAACGGCAGCAGCTAGAATTGAGAGAGCTCGAATTTTATGAGATGTTCCAATTTTCCAAAAGTTGCAGTACACACGACAATTAGAAACTGTAAATGCAAACTGCAATGCTGCTCATCTTGGAATACATTTTACATCCGAGCTACACAAGATCCCTTCGCTGTGATACTTGTAAAACTACAAGTGAACGCAGTTTTATGTTTTTAAATATCAATATCGATATAATTTTTCAAAGTGTCCAGGCCATATGCAAGATGCAATAAATAGTGCGATTAATGTAAATTATATCTGTAAAAATTGTAAAAAGGCTCAAGATTATAACTTGATATATGGGCCTCATGTTCTTATCGATATGAGCATTTTGACAGACTTAAATTATATTCCATTAAAATCATCAAAATTACCTTTAGGTTGCATGGAACTTAACGCAATAAGTAAACGCATTGAAGTTAGGGGCACTTTTTATAATTTAATTGGGGCAATCAGATATATTGGACATACTACAACAAATGGGCACTATACAGGGATTGTATACATAGATTTGAAATGGTATGAATATGATGATTTATTACGTAAACGAACACCCCTACAATCCACTATCGAAATAATTCCGCATGTTCTTATTTACATCAGACAATAGAGTTAAAAAATATATGCAATAATATAATGATAAAAGAAGCCAATGTAAAACAATACAACAAAAAATAAAACTAAATGTTTTAAAAAACCAAAAAAGATTTAATAAATAAAAAAATTAAATAAAAATTAATAAAAACAGTTAACAAAAAGATTTTAAAATGTAAAAATTTAAAAAAAATTAAGAACTTAAAAAACAAAAAAAAATTAAAAATTTAAAAAACAAAAAATGGAACCAATCCCCACCACGTCCTCGTCGTGGTTCTGGTATCGCTAAGTGTGGGGATCAGGATGTTATTCGAAATTGTGAACAGAATTGTTGGATCGGGTAATAGCAAATCGAAAAAGTAAAAATCTATTTAACAAAATACAGTGTCTTAGACCACCCGTACACCCCTTTTCTTTCAAAAACTAAGCATTTTAGAGAAAAACGTTTTGAACAAAAATTGTATGGTTTTGAGGGGAACATAAGATGGTGTCATTTGTTTGACCTTGGATGGCATCGTTAAGGTCAAGTCAAGGACACCTTTAATTTCTTAAATGGAATCCCCTATTTTTTATTGCATATTCTTATAGCTTACGTCGAGAGCTTTCCAAAACACTATAATAAAATATTTTTTCATTAAGTACTTTGAGTTATTTTATATTTTAATCTTACATATTTTGATATAAAAAATAAAATATCTCATAAAATATTTAGTTCTCGATAATCTTACCGTAATACTTTTATGTACAGAATAATGAGACAAATCAATCAGTAAAAAAAAAATAATTGTTTTTAAGAAAAAGTATGTAATAATTAATAATGTATTTTTTTAAACAATTATTTGTTTTTTTCTTTACACTAATTGATTTGTCTCATTATTCTGTACATAAAAGTATTACGGTAAGATTATCGAAAACTAAGTATTTTACGAGATATTTTATTTTTTATATCAAAATATTTCAGATTAAAATATAAAATAACTCAAAAAGTACTTAATGAAAAAATATTTTATTGTAGTGTTTTGGAAAGCTCTCGACATAAGCTATAAGAATATGCAACAAAAAATAGGGGATTCCATTTAAGAAATTAAAGGTGTCCTTGACTTGACCTTAACGATGCCATCCAAGGTCAAACCAATGACACCATCTTATGTTCCCTTCAAAACCATACAGTTTTTGTTCAAAACGTTTTTCTCTAAAATGCTTAGTTTTTGAAAGAAAAGGGGTGTACGGGTGGTCTAGGACACCCTGTATATTTTTTAAGCTAATGCTTTATTGAAAAATAATGGAAAAAAGAAAAACAATACTAATAACAATAAAATTAATTACAGACGATTGTGCGTTATTGATAATATCGCCAACTTTAATTGAGCACCATCTTAATAACTTGAAAAATAATTATTTTATAGGAAAAAATTATAAGTTTTTTCTATAAAACTTAACACTATACAGAACTCTTTTTAGAATGGTTGAAATTTGTAAAGAAAATTTTTTTTCACTAATAGTTTACTTTTAAATGTTACAAATGGTTTATATCTAAAAAATAATTATTTCATCGGAAAAAGTAATTAAAATTTCTTATAAAACCACATGGAAATGTCACAAAAATACAATCCGGTCGAAACTATTACTTTTCTTATAAAAATTACAGTTTGGGCACTGTGTTTTCAAAAAATGATTATTTGCTTTTAATTGTTAAAATTATTGACATATTTGACACAATTGCAGAACTATTGTAAAACAAATTAGAATTTCGAATAAATAATTTATCATGATCACGTTGCGAAAACATAGTGCATCATATTTTCGAAACATATGATTTTTCAGACAAAATAAATTATTTAAAAAGTATCTAACATTTCTAACGATTAGAATATTTGCAAAATGCATTAATACGTTCAGAACTGTACGAGAACTGTTTTAGAATAAACAGAACTCTTGAGAATTGACCAGCTCACCTTTATATTCGCAATAATATGCATTTTTCGGGCGAAATAATTGTTTAAAAAAATTTCTAATTATTTTAATTATCAGAACTCTTTGGAAACACAATTTGCATGCATAAAACTATACGAGAACTGTTTTAGAATAAACAGAACTCTTGAAAATCGACTAGCTCACCTTTACACTCGAAAAAATATATGTTTTTCGGGCGAAATAATTGTTTAAAAAATTTCTAATTATTTTAATTATCAGAACTCTTTGGAAAAACAATTCGCATGCCCAATACTATACGAGAACTGTTTAGAATAAACAGAACTCTTGAGAATTGACCAGCTCACCTTTATATTCGCAATAATATGCATTTTTCGGACGAAATAATCGTTTAAAAAATTTCTAATTATTTTAATTATCAGAACTCTTTGAAAAAATAATTCGCATGCCCAATACTATACGAGAACTGTTTTAGAATAAACAGAACTCTTGAAAATCGACTAGTTCACCTTTATACTCGAAAAAATATACGTTTTTCGAACAAAATAATTGTTTAAAAAAATTTCTAATTATTTTAATTATCAGAACTCTTTGGAAAGACAATTTGCATGCCTAAAACTATACGAGAACTGTTTTAGAAAAAATAGAACTCTTGAAATTCGACTAGCTCACATTTATACTCGAAAAAATATACGTTTTCGGGCGAAATAATTGTTAAAAAAATTTCTAATTATTTTAATTATCAGAACTCCTTGGAAAGACAATTTGCATGCCTAAAACTATACGAGAACTATTTTAGAATAAACAGAACTCTTGAAAATCGACTAGCTCACCTTATACTCGAAAATGTAGAGATGCGATTGTCTTTATTACATTCTAATTAATTTTATTTTTTTTTTGCTTTTAAAAGGCAGAACTCTTTTTAGAACTCATGTTAAACTATAAATTTGTTCAATTTTGATAAGAAAAATGTCATAGGATAAAGTGAGATGCTGCGTGAAGTTAGTGTCTCAAATTATCCTGTTGGTTTAATGACCAGTAGCGATATTCTCGAACGTCTTAGCGACGATTATCGTTGTTGTTAGCGAGCAATAGCCTATGAGAGTTGCGCTTTTCACCCGGATTGTCCTTGCCATTGGCTGTCGCT
Organism: Formica aquilonia x Formica polyctena; assembly: GCA_907163055.1. NCBI lineage: Eukaryota > Metazoa > Arthropoda > Insecta > Hymenoptera > Formicidae > Formica > Formica aquilonia x Formica polyctena. The sequence continues at coordinate 59,547 of CAJQTV010000337.1, read as the reverse complement.
AGTTAACGATATCGAAAATTGTCGATAGCAAATTACTGAATCCCGCTACAGAACTATTTGTTTAAATTATCAAGAACTATAGAACTATTGAAAATAAACCCAGAACTCACAATTATTTATGAATTTCCACGAAATAATACAACTTTACACATACGCCTTACTTTTCTTATGCGAATTGCAATTTGGGCACTGAGTTTTCAAAAATCGATTTTTTGCTTTTAGTTGCTAGAACTATTGATATATTTGACACAGAACTTCAGAACTATTGTAAAACAAACTAGAACTCTGACGAAATAATTGATTTTCATGATTCGGTGCGCTGCGTGAACTTAGCGCACCATATCTTCGGATTCGATTTTTTTATATCTAATCACCAGAACTATTTAAAATTTTTATGTAGAACTCTAGAACTTTTCAAAAGAATGCCAGAACTCTAAAAAAACTTTTAGATTTTTAGATATGGTGTGCCAAGTTCACGGGAATCAATTTTGTTAATGATAAACTGTACAAGTTGGGGTTCTTGTACAGAGGGCAACAAATCACGAGCGCGTTCACAAGCTCGGGCGAATTGGAAAATGGAAATCCTATAACCGTTGAACGGGGGAATATTTGCGACTACGTCTTTTAGTTTTAATGTTGGTATGATTACCGGGGGTTCTTCACGTATTGGGTTATCAGCGCATTCATCGTAGGCGAACGCGGCGCGAGAGGTTTCGTTCATTCTCTGCTCTAGATTATTTACCTACTCTGGTAGTCTACGCAACTGTGATAGTTCTGATTGTATTTTTGAAAGAATGTCGAATAATGAATTTGCGTCAATAAGATCGGCTGGTTTCTCGCGGTCGCTTAAGTCCTTTTGCTTCTTCTCGGTTTCCGAGTCAATGCTTACCGAGCTATGCGATCTTGTATTGTGAGCCATTGCGAATATGTTGTATAATAGATTTCAAAAGTTTATTTCAGCTCCCGTTTCGATCGATTAAATGTACGTATATACGTTAATTGTTATCGAATCATCGTTATCTCGGAAGTCTACTAGCTCGCGATCCGACAGAAATAAGCTATATTTCGCGGTGCACTCGATGCACATAAACCCGAACTGAGCGACGGTTAGGCGTGCCCTACACCGTTCGCAACCGATTCCGGTCGGTGTTTCTCTTACCGTGAGGGTGTGTTTAAATATTTTATGCCAAGCTACTTGTTCGGTTGGAGTTAGACTCTGATAGCAATTCCCGCAGAGGGCGGCTGTAGTTATACGATGAATATAGCCGGTACCCCTTTGGCAATAAGATATTTGTTCTATTGAAGGATCTTCCCGTGCAATAATTGGCGTTTCATAACCCCTCGGTATTCTTGGAGTCATGCGTAAAATTCTTTAATAGTACGCGGTAACAATGGAGCGCGCTGAATTAGTAATGCGATGATATGATCATATGAATATTAAGATGTGAATATATGCGCGCAATAGGGTAGGATATATGTAGCCTTACCTTGTGATATAATGCGAACTTGTAATCTTAAATGGTTAGATGCATGTATGGTTTTAAAAAACTTTATATGATAATTAAAGCATATTCATAGTCTTTTAATCTTGCAAATACATAGCGTAATACAATAAGGTGAATGCCGTATGGTGGGCATATATGATAATAAAAATTATATAGTGATTAAACAGAAGAGTGAATGTATAATGAAAGTACAATAGAACGTAGATATAAAGATACATGTAACGTGAACAAAATAATAAAATGCGATATATGTATGTAAAATAGTAATAAAATGTTCTTAATTCTTAAGGATATATATATATATATATATATATATATATATATATATATATATACATATATATTGTAACCGTAATTTCTTTGGTTAATTATTTAAATAATAATTATTTGTTCGACGGGCGGTTCTCGGTGCCCACGGCACACCTTCGGCGCGTATCTCGAATATCGGTCTCGATATCCCGCAAAAGTCCGTATATCACAAAAAAAACCGAGTTGGGCGCCAGGTACGGCAGGCCGCACCATTCACGATAATAATAACGCTAAGAGACAATTGCGAGACCGATAATTAACGCGACGGCAAAATTCCGCGGCTACTCAATTTACCCAAAAGGGTGGTTCGGGGGGATACGGGAGAGCTCTGAGAATCGAGAACACGAGAGCGAAAATGAGCATTCGATGAATTAACAATAAAGATAACAATAATATATTATAAAGAAACAAGAGTATAGAGCCGTTCACATAAATAATAGCCTTTGATGACAGTAGTTATTTTATAGGCGAATTAGATATATTATTTCCGCGGAGATCGGCACGACCGTGCGCAACAGTATTAAATTACCGGGCGCCTTACGCACTTTGACTCGACTTTTCGGCCGCGAGGATTTCCGCCGTACGAGACTTAATTAGGCCGCGACAACTAAAGAAATTTCTCGAATGCGCCGGTAACTACTTTACGCACGCCCGTAAATCCGCTTCGATATAGTAGAAAATTCTAGAGTGTGCGACTCGAATCGGCCCGTTGGTCCGGCTCGCGGTAAGCCGATAGATGTCTCGATAACAATGACGATGACCTTTGCGTTGAAATACCGAGGATATAACTCGAATAACTCGCGGAAACTAATAGAGGGCTCAAAGACACCCGATAGAGTTCTTGCACAAATTTTTAGGATTTTGCTTTATCCTGACTCCAATTTCTTACAATACGTACAAGATACGCGCTAACAATACACAGAAATAATACGGAAACTATCGGTAACGACTGTGGTGTACGAGTCGTACGACGCAATACTATGCGCGATCCGGAATATCGATCGCGCGAGCGTGAAAATCCCGATACTTTACAACACGTACTAATTACAAACGCGAAACTAACATTAATGACTGTCGGCGGCGGCGAAATGAATAGAGAGAGCCTATTATATCTAATTCGGATGAGCGACGTGTGCCCGTCGGCCGTGCGACGTAATCTACCAAAAATATTCACAAAGTTAATTCACCAAAACGCGTGGCTCGACAACTATTATGGGCGCGACTCATCCGAATTAATTACCTACAATTATTCGGCAACAAAATCGGTCGACGACGCTCGTCCCACCGGCAGGAATCCTGTGGTTTTTCCTCTCGTCTTACAATATCGCTCGCACGCTTTGGGAGACCTGCGTCCTTCCGGAAAGCTCGCCGAACAGTGCCGAGCAGGAGTCCTGTAGGAGACACGCCGGCGCGATAAATCGCTATCGCGCCACTTGTGGCGCTTTCGCATTACGCAGGGCCATCCTGCGATCCTTGCGATCCTTGTGGTCGTCACGGCCGTATCGGTGGGTCCATCGCCCCGAAATTTCTAAATTCGATGGTTGCTTGACTGGCAGATGCGGAATTCCGGCAGCGTCCGATCGGCTCTCTTTCCTATCTTGTAGAATAGGTCCATGGTCGAGAGTCCTCTCGCCGCTCCGTCCTTCGGACTCCCTCGTTTCGCGCGGGTGGAGCGGCCGTCCCTTCGGCCGGGTCCTTCCGGCCCTTCGCCTCTGTTCCTGTCGTAATAATACAAAATTATCGGCAGCGATGTGTGTTAGCCACCAAGAATGTAGTTAATAAAAAAAACTACGACCTGACGTCTCTCGCTTCTTGAAAGTCTCGGACTCCCGCTCTCGGCCGCTCCTCTTCCTTCTTCCTTCCTCTCTGCCGGATAGGATCCCGCCGCTCGACCTCGCGCCGACAACCATTTCGCGGGCTCATTTTGAGCTTACAGTTTCGATAAATATTACTACCAAAAGTCGGATTTCGTCGATCCGACGATTGGGCCGCTCTCTCCCTAAATAGAGAGGACGCAGGCCCCCGAAAAACCGCCCCCGATCGGGTCATTCGACCCTTGTGACGGACGTGCCAAAAACGTCACGTCACAATATATATATTTCTTGCGATATTTTATTCTACGTCCTCTACGTAAAACTCAATTTTAATGACTACACTGTCCCCGTAATACTCTGCTTCTTCCAAATCAGGGTTGTCCTGATATTCGTTAAACTTAGTAAGGCACTCAAAGCATTCTTCCCCGAATTGAAGCTCTGTTAATTTCTCTCGACATTTACCGCAATAATAACTAATAAAAACGCCGTCAACAGTCAGGGTATATTTATGAAGTTTATGCCAGTTTAACTTTTCAGTATGATTCAACTTATCAAAGCACGTCTCGCAAAATGTTGTGTCGCTCCCTTTTCTATCCCCTATTGTATCGCAAACCGTCGTTTTTTGACAAACGTACAACCGTTCTGGCGGAGGGGGAGGAGACGACACCTCGTATATTGGCGTGAGAGGTCTCAAAGCTTTATGGGGACACATCTAATATTGAAACTTTAAGGTTTATTTGAACAGTGTAGTGAAAGGTTTTTATTATAATAAATGAAATATATATAGTATACATACAGGGTGCGGCATTTATAGTGACGCGGGCATATTTTTCGGAAACGAAGTGAGATATCAAAAAATGTTTCAGACAAAAGTTGCATGGTTTCGAGAGGGCCACATGATAAAAATATGGATTTGACTTTAAGTGGTCTTTTCAAGGTGAGGTCAATGTGGTCGATGTTTTCTTAAATGGAACTCCCATTTTTTATTACATATTCTTATAGCTTATCCCGAGAGCTTTCCAAAACACTATAATAAAGTATTTTTTTATTAAGTACTTTTTGAGTTATTTTATATTTTAATCTGACATATTTTGATATAAAAAATAAAATATCTCGTAAAATATTTAGTTTTCGATAATCTTACCGTAATACTTTTATGTACAGAATAATGAGACAAATCAATTAGTGTAAAGAAAAAAACAAATAATTGTTTTAAAAAATACATTGTAAATAATTACATACTTTTTCTTAAAAACAATTTTTTTTTTTACTAATTGATTTGTCTCATTATTCTGTACATAAAAGTATTACGGTAAGATTATCGAAAACTAAATATTTTACGAGATATTTTATCTTTTATATCAAAATATGTCAGATTAAGATATAAAATAACTCAAAAAGTACTTAATGAAAAAATACTTTATTATAGTGTTTTGAAAAATGGGGGGTTCCATTTAAGAGAACATCGACCACATTGACCTCACCTTGAAAAGACCACTTAAGGTCAAATCCATATTTTCATCATGTGGCCCCCTCGAAACCATGCAACTTTTGTCTGAAACATTTTTTGATATCTCACTTCGTTTCCGAAAAATATGCCCGCGTCACTATAAATGCCGCACCCTGTATATATATATATATATATATATATATATATATATATATATATATATATACAGTGGCGTGCAAAAGTTTCCGGCCAATGACATTTCGTACTCTAATTTATTAAAAAAAAACCTAATGACTTTTTAACCATTATCAAGTGCGAGTATAACATATAGGAAACAAAATAATATAGTGAAAGAATATTGTTTATGTTCGAGGAAATATTTATTATTATAATTGTTATATTTACATGTGCAAAAGTTTCCGGCCACATTGTACTACGAGAAAAATTATTAGTCCACATATTCTATAATACACTCTAGCTAGTTTAAATTATATTTTAGTGTCAATATTTTGTAGCCATACCCTTTGCAGCAATAACAGCCGCACATCTATGTGGCATCGACTCAATTAGTCGATTAATGCAAGCAGGTGGAATTTTACCCCATTCTTCCTTCAACGATTTGAATAATGTGACTTTATTTGAATATGTATGCTTTCGAACTTGACGATCTAGCTTTTCCCACAGGTGTTCAATTGGGTTCAAGTCCGGTGATTGAGATGGCCAGCTTAAAACTCTCACATTTGAAGCAGAAAACCACTGTTTTAACAACTTTGATGTGTGTTTGGGGTCATTATCCTGCTGAAATATCCAATCCTGCGGCATTGTTTCTTCAGCATATGCTAACAAATTTCTTTCTAAAATGTCCTTGTAAATAGCAGCGTTCATATTTCCGTTGATCTCGACTAATGGACCGACTCCTTGTGCAGAAAAAACTCCCCAAACCATCACACTTCCTCCACCGTGCTTTACAGTAGGAATTTGGTACCGAACGTCATTTCTGGTACCAATAGGACGTCGTACATGTTGTCTACCATCGCTTCCAAAAAGATTAAATTTAGATTCGTCTGAGAAAGCTACTTTTTTCCAATCTTCGACTGTCCAATTTTGGTGATCTTTGGCAAACTGTAATCGGGCCTTCTTATTCTTTTTACTGATTAATGGTTTTTTAATACCTATACGGCCAAAAAGTCCCACATCATGTAGTCTTCGTGTCACAGTACTACGGCTAACATTGGCAAGGTTTTCATCCTGTATTTCGCGTGCAATTTCGGCAGCAGTTTTCTTGACATCCGCAGTTGATTTGCGTTTAATGATACGATCTACTTTTTTAGATGTTTTTCGTGGCCTTCCACTACGCGGACGATCTTTTAAACCATATCCAGCACGGTACTTAACAATAATATCATTCACGGTTGATTTACCTATTGATAATAGTGAAACAATCTCACGAGAAGACTTTCCTTCTTCTGAAAATTTAATTACTCTCTCTCACGAATTTGGATTTGCGTATGCCGAGCCATGTTCATGCTTCGACGATTTCCTATGAACTAAGTATAAACATTCAACACAAAACTATTCATAAACAACTCTTTGAAGTCCTATTGCAGGTCAAATATATTATGTGGCCGGAAACTTTTGCACATGTAAATATAACAATTATAACTATAAATACTTTCACGAACATAAACAATATTCTTTCACTATATTATTTTGTTTCCTATATGTTATACTCGCACCTAATAATAATTAAAATTTCATTAGGCTTTTTTTAAATAAATTAGAGTACAAAATGTCACTGGCCGGAAACTTTTGCACGCCACTGTATATATATATACGTTTCGAAGCTGGAATAAAATGTATGAGATTATGAAGATATGGTAAAATAAAACACACTAATTTTACAATACAAAAATAATGACAATAGTATTTCTTTATTCGCTGCTGACGCTAACGCTTTGAATTTGAGTCTGTTGTTCGTAATGTTTACGATGCGGGTCGTTTTCTAGAATATCTGAATATGATGGCGGAGATTGCTCTACCGTGATCGGGATCATCTTATAAACGAAACTTTCTTTCTCATTTGTCTGCTCGTGAACCCGGGTTCTAGAATTGTCTGTAATATCTGACCCGACGGAACGATTCGCTAATTCTCTAAGTTGCGTTCGTATTAGGCGTCGAAACTGGTATTTCTTTCCCGCACGACGCGTTCTTGGCATGTCTTATTTTCACAATATCCGTCCCTCGTTTCGTTCCGAATGTGCGGAATCCTGCCTCACCAAAAGGAACGAACAAGGCGAGAGCGTGCGGCGTTTCCTCACCACTCTTAATGGTCTATTGATTGTGTAGGATTTCGTAGCAACAACAGGCGGCCTATCCGCTCAAAATCGTCGCTCTCGATTCCGTTCACAAAGAACACACGCAAGTTTTCTGTAAAAATTCGACGAATTTTAGAAACACGAAATTTGAATAAGGATTCGATTTTAGTTCCGTGCAGTGATTCTCTGAGGCACTTATTTTGCCCACATAATGATATTCGTCACCCTATTCCAATCTCAGTGTGCGGAATCCTGCCTCACCAAAGAGGAGGAACAAGAAAGAGCGTGCGGAATCCTGCCTTACCACTCTCCGTTTATCGTATGTGCACACAAAAAAGCTCAAAGCAACGACGAGCGGCCTATCTGCCAAGAGCCGCCGCTCCCAGTTTGCGGCACTTCAAAAAACTAGCTTTCACTTTTACTAAAATCAATCACTTCTCTACTGCGTGGCGTGTCTTACTGGCTTTATAAAGATGTTTAAACACTGATGTCTGTGTACATTCGCAGTTCTCAACGTGCGGAATCCTGCCTCACCGGAGAGAACCACTCCTGCTACAGTGACGAGCGGCGTATATACCAGCTACCGGGACACTGTCACAGAACCAGGTATTGTTCATGAATTCTTTCGCAGCGATGAGCGAAGTATATTCGCTCTAACTCGCAGCGTCAGAATGTCACTATGCCGTTTTAATGTTACAATCAAAGCACACGCAGTCGAGAATAATCACTGAATTCTGACAGCGTTAATGGAAATAAAAATCAAACACGAATACAACGTATAGAAATAAAATGATTAAAGTCTAAATGACGCGTTATTTAGTAATTGAATAAAATTACAACGGCACTGTAATCCGCGAAAGATTCAAAAAAATCTGAAAGATATTAACCGAGACTCAAATTGAACGTTATATCGCGCACAATTCACTTTCTGAAATAAGGTATGATTATTAAAGCAAGAAAATGACAAGTTGGTTTCTGCGATCCCACCGTTGCCACCAAAAATTCAATATGTCACGTCTCAGAGTTCGAAGTTAATAAAAAAAAAATTAAAATTCAAAGGTTAATTACTATCTTCAAGTAATTCGTTATAACGTGACTATATTAATTTTAAATTAGTAAAAATTGGATTAATATTATCATATAAGTTCTTTTAATTAATATTAATAATATATTTATTGTAATAAATTAATAAGAGTTAAAATCTTTTCCTTTTCGGTCACCCTGCGTTCACCGGGTCTACCGGGGACCAGAAGACTGATAACTTGTCTTGAATAAAAAAGCAGTAATATATTAACTTACCATTAATGGTTATAAGTACTGGAATAATGCTTAATATGCTGGATTCTCCCTGATGATGGTTCTCCAGGAATAATAATACGCGTGCGCTTATGGTAGTAGCAGTTGGTAATATGAAGTAGAATAAATTAGCATTAATTATTTAATGATTAAATATTTATTATTGCAGGACGTTAGACTAACGCCTGGTATACTTGTGGTACAATGTAGTCTTTAAGACTGTGCAAGATTTGACGACGCGGACGCCGGATTACTAAGCGCGTTAACTATTCGGAATTCAGAGTAACTGCTTTACAGTCGAAAATAGTAGTATATGTTAACAATCCAGAGTTCGGAATAGTGATGTTCGATGCTGAGCTCTCTCTGAGCTCCTCCGGTCTTCAGGTGTTGGTGGAGAGATGCTGCAGTGGGAGCGCCTTGATGTATTTAGTGGGATAGGGCTCTCTATGCTTTTGCATAGAGTCTTCCAATGCTGGTAGGAGATCCATGGGCGTGAATACGGCATGTGGGAAGCGCTGTTGGTAGGGAGTGCTACGTCACTCGGGGCTTTCCTGATGTGCGCCGGGAATTTCCTGGTGTGTGAGAAGGACAGCTATAGCGCCACTGCATGACCACAGTATATACAGTAGCGCAACTCTCCTGATTTTGTGTTGGCCAAAACGGAGTGCGCATGCGCGAAATAAGTAAGTTGGCCAGTAACGCCATCTAAATTTCTCTCTCACTTACTCTTCTTTTTCTACTCTTTCGTTCTCTCTCACACTATTTAAATGCCCAATTAAATGCCTACTGCCTATCTTATTTGGCGGAATAGATGACATTATATGTTATTTATTGTACGATCGCGCAATTTATCAGAGTTTTTGATACAAAGCGATTACGAAACAATTACAGATATTTAATATAATTATATTTGTAATTATACCTTTATATATATGTTTTCTTGATACTGTCTTTATAATACATTTAACATTTTTTGAATAATATTTTATTTTCTTTTTTTTGCTCTCTCTATTATTTCATGTAATATATTTTGCATATAGCATAATTATTTATGTAATATATTGTATATTAACATAATTAAATGTATCCTTTCATTATCTTATTTTTTCCCTTTTTAAGTATATTATTAACAATTTATCTGTATATATTTTTTATTAAAATATATTATTTTGGATTATTATTTATTGCTACATATGTATCAATGAGTTAGAGAGAGAACGAAAAACGAGAGTGAGCGAGAGAGAAGTTCAAATGGCCAACTTACTTATTTCGCGCATGCGCACTCCGTTTTGGCCAACACTAACATCAAAGATGCCGACAGGGAGTTGCGCTACTGTATATACTGTGGCATGACTTCATCGTCTGCATACCTAGTTAGTTGCATCAGCCTCTGCCTGTTGTTCTCCGGGCTCCCTTCTTATCTTATCGGCCGGGCGGATAAAAGTATTGATCGACGGCCGACTTGCATCATCATGCACAGTTTAAGACTCTTGTAATACTGCTATGAATAAAATATTATTTCCTTATACTCCTAGCTTCTTACTGCTAAATACAATGTTAATAATAAAAGTCTTATGCTATATAGAATATGTGTGCACGTAGCATAGAATATGCGTACGCGTATAAAGATTCTTAAAGTTAATAATTAATAATAAAAGATATAAAATTCTTAATATTAATAGGTGCATATATAAATGTGTGTGTACTTAAAATTATTAAAGCATGTACCAATTATCCCGTTTCGCAATATCTGTACGGGATATGCATTTATTAATTAATAACGTTACATTTGCATTGTTTGTTGCTTTGCCTTTCCGTATTGCATTCTCTTATTAATTTTAATACTTTAGAAGTTAGTTTCATTTATTCTTAATCTGATTGACTGTATAGTCTTTATGCAAATATAAGGTTAATTAATTATTACTTATTCTTATAGTTCATATGGTATGGTTATTTCTGCGTCACCCGCTGGCGCGCTTGAACGTTGGTTATATACGGGGTGATTCGCAAATATGAATACTACATTTAATATTACTCTCTCTATATGAACGGACAATTCTCTTTAGATTTCATACCTTTCACCTCCTATGGGTGCGTTAACAATTAATTTAATGTTTATTTAAAAATTAGACGTGCGGCTAGGACGTCACATCACCCCCCTTAGATTAAATTTCGGATTAAAAGAATTTTATTACGAAATTTGTTCGTCCAGTCTGGCACGTATGTCCCTAAACGAGTAAACAATCGGTATTGTTGGTGGTTCTGCATTTTCTGCAGGCGCACTAGGTGTTGTATGTGTGTGTGTGTGCGCGCGTTCCGGTGGATTTTCGGGAAACACATCCGGTTGCGGTTGTGGTCGTGGTCTGTTCGCTAAATACAATAGTAAATGTGTGAAGGAGCTCCAGACAGCTCCAAGCAAATGTAGACTACAGCCATACGTAGCATGTAATGCGTATCCATGAATCAATGTGTCGAATATAATTTTTATAATCCTTATTATTATAAAAATGCCGGATACGCCGGCGGTTGCTGCACCAAACGTGGTAAAACCGTTCCAGATTTTTGACAATGTGTTAGAGATTTTACTCAAAGAATAAATCTTCATCTAATAAGTTTTGTAGCGAAATCGCATCAAACAGTATAGTTTGACCGGTGAATCCTCAAGCGATAGTATGTAATACAGCGCTTTCTTCCGCTGGAAACATAATGTGGTCTCTTAAGTTATCTAAATCATCTTGAGTGTATATGCCGCTAGTTGCTAAGGATTTCGGTGCCGAATACTTCCATGTTAATTTTGTCAGTGGTTTAGTTGTATGTGGAGGGTTTGCCACTGCAGGTATAGGATTAAATTGTATCCAAGTTTCATCAATATTATAAAGGCTAGATAGTAAGGGATTGCAGTCTCGAAGTGTATTTTGTCTTGTCAGTATGCGTGATTTGGGAGTCATGTATAGTGAGGCGTTTTGAAATGTGTCTGGTAATTCTGTGTGACATGTGTTAGTTTTCCTGAGTGTTACATCTATCGGTATGCACTTTATGACATGAATTACTTCTCCCGCAGTTACTGCCATATAGCCGGGAGACTTCATGAGCCTGTATGCAAATTTTTCTGGTAAGATAGAGGCAAGTGACAGTGTATTCTGTATCACTTGTTTCTCCAACTCACATTTCTGCAGGATTACGTTATGGTATAAGGAGGTCATTTGGCTCCTTATCTATTTTTCGACGTAAACGAATTTTGAGTTTGCATAAGTAAACATATCAAGGTTTGTAATAGCGGTTTTTGATTGGGTTTTGAAAATGTTCCCTTTCTGTGTCTCGAAAATAACTAATTTAGGATGTTCTGTCCCGTATAAAGTGTATCCACAAATGGTGTGTCTGCGTGTCAGAGTGAGGCAAAGGTTGTGTCTTGTGTCTGTAAGGAGAAAATGGTAGTATTGTGCGCATCTTGAAATCCTTGGAATTTAATAGCGCTTCCTTCATATAATATATCGTAATTTTCAAATCCACACGCGGTGGTAGGAATGCTTTCCCAAAATAAATATCCGTCGTCGGAGTCTATGCACGTTTCGTCTCCTAGGTCACAAACGGTAACGGATTTTAAAACTATTTTCCCTGTATTTAGCTTGATTGGAACGTATGCATCTTTTAATGATATTTTTACAGTGGCTTGTACGACTACGTCGTCCCAAGTGCCATAGTGATCAGAGTATTGAATTCCTTTGCATTTGCCGTCTACATTTACTTTTCCTGCAAGTGTAACGCTTCGATAGTAGGTGTGATTCGATTTTAGTCCGTCTATAATTTCTGCGTTTCCTCTTCTTAAAAGTCCTTCTTTGTGTATCTGCACACATCTGCTACGAGATGTTTCTTGTAGGTAACTAGCATAACCGTTATGGACTGCGGAAATGTGTGAGTGCATGCCACAGTGGTGTATAGTGCGCATGATTTCTATTTTACATTGGATAACTTGTGTTTGCGCATAATTTGATAATTGTAGAAGTTGCATATACGTGTTTGTTGTCGCAGGTATGTCGATGTCTAAATCGTATTCACCGGATCTTAGAAGCGAAACGGTGGTGACATTGAGGTACGCTCTTCCGCAATCGTACGCTATTATAGATTTTGTGCCAGAGAGTAATGTTGCGGTAACGGACAAGAAGAGTAGAACGTGAAAAACCTTAAAGAATAAAATGTTACAATTAGAAAATTTGTTAATAATATGATGTATTGTGTAATGTAATACAAAGGTGTAAGGTGTGTTGTATTATGTCTAATAAAAATATAATGAAAGATAATGAATGATAATATATATATTGCGACGACTTTTCCTACCGTCTCGCGGCTGAGCGATAAACGCGGCCGCCGACTCGTTCTCTCCGTCGCGCGGGTGTAAATTGCGCCGACGAACAGGAGCTAATTCGCCGAACGGGAGATGCGGAATGGTCGTTGACAAAAACGGGAAAACGAAAAAAAAGATCCACGCGCCAGGTGGGAACGGGATGTTAGGAGTTCCGCGCGTACCGTGACGATATCCGAGAGATAATTGCGAGAATCGAAGTTGGGCGCCAGATACGATCTTTCACGTATCAATTCGCGAAACACGCGAAATAAGCGCGAAATAAACGCGAAAGAAATTGCCGGAATTTGCCACGGGTTGACTAGCTCGCCTAACGGTAGGGGGGCAGGGCGAGTGTTGAACGAACGCGATAATTTATGCAAGAGGCGACAATTACGGAAACGACAAGCACAACTGAAAGGAAACTCGTAAATTAAACAGAGAAATTAACAGATTTATTATAATAGCGGAAGCCGCAGCTCCTCGAGAATATTAATGATAAACCGCGCGGATATACGGCTGCGGTAAAAGAAACGCGGCTGCGAGACTGGGTGTTAAACGCGGGGCGCGAAACACCATAATGTGGACGCCGAGACCGACCCGTTAGATCGGCCGGAATGTTCGCTCGGCTTGAATTACGCCTCGCACTGCGAAGAAATTGATTATTACGTTCGTCTATAATTCGGGCGCAAGTCCGAATCAATTCTCGATATTACCTCGCCAACGGCGACCTGATCGCCCGCTATTACCGCTAAATTATTAATACGCAACTTAAGATTAACAATTATTACTACGCGGACATGCTTCGATTTCGGACGGACATATTACGCAGAATCGAATGCTCGACACACACACGCACGCAATCCATGCAAGAATCGCGAGGAAATTCTCACCAAAACGCGCTCACAATTTCGAGACGCGGTGCTTTACAGCCGATATAATACGTCGAATTTACGCGATTCACACTCTCACGTAACCCATATAATAATCGCGAAGGAAAGTTGCACCGGACGTGCACGCACAGTTTAGACGCGAAGATCCACAAACGAAAGACAAAAATAATATAACAAATTGACGCGAATCACACTCACACTCAGACGACCGACATACAGTACGAACGAGTCTTAAACGCTAGGCGTGCGAGAACCAACGCAAATATAATCTACGGAATCCGAATCTCCAGAGAGACGACACACGGTTTATTAGAAACGCGAGGTAATGTCTCGATCCGCGGAAACCGATACTTTCGAGGCTCCGGGGCTCGAATCGCTTGACGACGTGGCCGTGACGCGAAAATCTACACTAAAGAATCGGGCTTAGCCCGTACATCAAAGTACGAATTCACGTCGACGACGACAGAACGAAACGATTCCGGGCGCGATCGCGAATGGCGAATATGGCGGAGGGTAACCTCAACGGTACCGTTCCTCTCGTGGCGGTTGCACGGGGTCAGCGACGTCGACGTCCTCTCCCTCGGGTCCGTCCTTCTCAGCTGCCGATCGCCGGGATCCTCTCCGCTCGCTCTCGTCTTGCTATCGCTCTCGTCCTCGCTCGGATATTCTCTCGTCGCGATCCAGAATCGATACCTGTGGGCCAGCCGGGGCTGCGCACACGGGGTGCGTATTATCGCGGCCAATCACGCGTTATCACGCGCTGTGGCCGGCGGGCGGCGCGCTCACGGTCGTATCGGGGGTGCGCGTGCCCCCGGTATTACAAACAATATAATTAGCTGGGTCATTTTCCGCGGGGCCGTCGCGAGGTCTAGGGCGAACGGCTTGGCCGGAAGTATCGCTACCACCCCTCTTTTCGTCTTTTCCGAGGCCGTGTCACGTCATCGGGTGCAGGATTGCAGTCCCCCCGCGGGGACCGGATCCGCACGGGCCTGAGTTTTTGCGCGAGGATTTTCTCGCTGTCCCGTGCGTCGCGCATCACGTGTGCGGGTCCTGATCCTGTGGTGACGTAGCTAGACGTTAGATGCTTTGAATAATCGAATTGCTGGCTCCTTGCCCCTCGGCGGTCATCCTTGATTGACGAAGATACTTTCCGTGGTGTTTTACTGACTCCCCGCTCTTTCTTCCGGTGAGGCTCCCAACTCAAATCATCATACAAAAAGAAATAATAAACGGAATTAATATTAAGCTCGAAATCTCAATTAATAACGCCTCTCTGGAGGTAACGGTACAGTTCTCGCAATGATTCGACTGGCGCGGCCCTTTAGCCCGCGCTTTTCGATCGGAGAGGGACTCAGCGGACGCGCGCGAGACGGCAACGTCACACCCCCCACTCCCAAGAGAAACCGTACCGGCGTCAATCACCTTCCGCAGCCACTATTCCGATTTTCCGAATCTCGAGTCGGGCGTCGGAGAGCGACCGGAACCTCCAGAGTAAAGGCCAAAACACAAAGCGGACAATTCACAACACACTCGAGACAACAAGACTAACGCGACAATTCATCGACGACATCCAACCACTCCGCGCATTCCTGGATGAATTCACGGTAGCTCATGCTCTCGTGGTGTCCCTGTCAATCGATAACACCTACGGAATATAGGGAGCAATATAGGGTTTCAAATCCTTAACGTGTATTTTTCCGATCGCTCTATCCTCCTGGTCCGCGATCTCGTATACGACAGGTGACAAGACCTTCGCGATCTTAAACGGACCGTGGAACTTCGTGGCGAGTTTCGCTGAGATGGCATGCGCTGCGGATGACAATACATGCTGTCGCTTCAGTACTTGATCGCCGACGACAAAACGCCTATCGCGCCTACGCAAATTATAATATCGCGATTGTCTTTGATGAGCGGCTTCTAAATTTTCTACCACCCAGTCTCGCAACGCTTGGATTCGCTCCATTCGCTCTTTCCATTTCGCGGTCGCGGTTTCCTCGATTTCGATCTCGGGCTCCGGCCCCTCTCGCTTGGAGCTTACTGACGGCGGTTCTCTACGAAAATTTAAAAAGGCGGGCGTAGCCTGCAAAGACGTATGATACGCAGTATTGTACGCGAATCGAAATTCCGACAAATGTAAATCCCAATCTCGATGATCTTGCTCGAGAAACGCCGTAATCATTGTTTTCAGTACGCGGTTCACTCGCTCTACGGGATTCGCTTGGGAATGATACGGCGGTACTGTTATGTGCGCGATACCATGCTCTTTCGCGAAAGCTTTTACTTCTCGATTGATAAATTCTGTCCCGTTATCGGTCAAAATTACGCGAGGTGCTCCCCATCGATTAATAATCAAATCGTCGATAGTTTCTCGGATCTTTTTACCATTGGCCTTTCGGAGCGGGCAACATTCGAACCATTTTGTAAATAGATCCTGCAAAACCAAAAGATACGCGGATTCACTCCGAGAGGCGGGAAAAGGGCCCATAATATCCGCGGCTCCCACTGTCCACGGTGTTTCGACCTTTCTCCGCCCCATTAAGCCAGCGGGTACGTTCTGTTCGACTTTAGTTCGTTGACAAGTATCGCAACGACGGGTATAATTCACGACTTTCCTAAACATACGCGGCCAATAATATTGTGTCGCAACGCGCTGATACGTTTTCTCGGTGCCTAAATGACCTGCCTGAGGGGTATCATGGCTCGCTCGAATGACGTCAAGACGCGAATTTTTCATAAGCACACGCTTCCATTGCTCCAAATCGTCTACTATCTGTGATACAACCGGGTTCGGTTTCCGGAAATACAGCTGATCGTTCTCGATTCTCTATCCCGGATATTTTCGTGGCTCAGTTTCGACATTTCGCACGCGTGTATCGTACCATTCGTCGCCCGTAATCGCGACGGCACACAATTCCTCGGCGGACTCATACATTCGCGATAACGCATCGGGAACATGGTGTAGCGCTCCTTTGCGGTGTTCGATTACGTAATCGTATTCTAATAACTCGAGAGCCCATCTCGCTAACCAACCTGTCGGATTTTTTAAATTATGCAACCATCTCAAACAGCTATGATCGGTAATGACTCGAAACTTATAGCCTTCTAAATAGGGTCTGAATTTTCGAATCGCCCACACGACCGCTAGACATTCCTGTTCGGTCGTAGAATATTTCTTTTCCGCCTCCGATAATGCGCAGCTTGCAAATGCAATAACGTGTTCAACGCCTTCCGATTCTTGAGTTAATACGGCACCTAAACCGACCGAACTCACGTCTGTTTGAAGGACGAACGGTAACTCGAATTTTGGACACGATAACGTAGGTGGTGAAGTAATGCACGATTTTACCGCCTCGAATGCCAATTTTTGGTCATCCCCCCACTTCCAAGAGTAGTTCTTCCGGAGGAGACGCGTTAACGGTTCTAATTTCGTTGCACATTGCGGTATGAATCTCCTGTACCACGACACCATGCCGATAAAACGTCGTAGTTGCTTAATATTCTTCGGCGGCGGGTACTCGACAATCGGCTCGGTTTAATCGGGATCGACCTTCAACCCCTCCTGTTGTACTAAGAATCCGAGATATTTAACCTGAGATCGACAAAATTTGCTCTTTTCGGGATTAATAGTTAGACCGGCTTCTTTTATTTTATCTAACACGCGCTTCAACCAAACGAGATGTTCTTCAAACGTTCGAGTCACGATAACAATATCGTCTAAATAAGCAAAGGCATGTGGTTCCATTTCGGGTCCTATCAAGCGGTCAAGCAAACGTTGAAAAGTTGCCGATGCTCCCGTGAGACCAAACGGCATTCTCGTGAAATGAAATAACCCTTTGCCCGGTACCGTAAACGCGGTTAGCTCGCGACTATTATGTTCTAACGGAACTTGGAAGTAGGCTTGACTGAGATCGATAGTCGAAATGTATCGGGCGGCCCGCAATTTATCTAGGATCGCGTTCATGTAAGGCAGTGGATACGCGTCCTTTTTCGACACACTATTCAATCTACGAAAATCGAGACAAAAACGATACGTGCCATTCGATTTCTTAACCATCGACCGGGCTAGACCATTCGCTTTTCGATGGTTCTATAATTCCTGCTTCTAACATTTTGTCTACTTCCGCGTAAATTGCTTCTTGGATTTTCGGCGACACCGGGTAGTAACGCTGTTTAATAGGCGCGTGATTTCCGACATCTATCCGGTGTCGCGTTAAATTTGTCACGCTGGGTTTGTTCGGATCTCCCACAATTTCCGATTCGAGAAAATTTTTCAACCGACGCTCTTCCGTTGCCGATATTTCCACTAATCCGCAACATATAGGCGAATTTCTGCGCGAGTTACGAGTTCGCGGTCGTTCGCGCTTATTCGCGATTTTTGGCAACTGCATTTTGTTATTAGCCGTAGGCGGCTGAGTCGCCCCCAACAAGGTTCCCTCCGTCTTCACGGCGGCTCTTCTTGTCGGCGCGCCCTCGCTTTCCGAGGCCTTTACGCGGAGCGACGGATCCCCCCGTCCCGCATCGAACTCGTATTCCATAGTCGGGTTTTCCAAAAAATACCACCTCTTTGTCGCGAAATTAACGCCAATTCCAAATACCGACAGAAAATCTACTCCAACTATACACGGTAACGACAATGTTGTTAACGCATAAACTTTTAATGATTTAACTCGATGACGGAGCGTAATGGGAATTTCGATCTCCCCCTTTATTCGTGTGGTTTGACCCGTAGCCGTTGTTACGCGTTTGCCGTCCGAACTTCTAAACCGTAACTCTAATTCTTTCACCAACTCGACCGTTGATGGTCCGAGAAACGTACGACTCGATCCTGAATCCAATAACGCGAGGACTTCCTTCCCTAATATTCCGACACGTAAAAACAATAACGACGATTCATCACGACAACCAAACGCACTATACGAGAATTTACACTTATTTGACACGACACGAATAGGGGGTTTGTTTAAAATAGGAGTCGGGTTTCCCCCGCGAATCGACTCCTCTACTCGTTTCCCGTACAGTCGGGGCACGTACGTAATGTTACTTCGGCGCGACCGCAACGATAACAATGTTTTCGCGGCGCGGCCTCACAATCTCGCGAGAGATGACCGATGCCATCACAATTCCAACATTTTGCTGTAGAGACGCGCGACGGTCGTGTTCCCGTCGGCGTGGATCTTGTCGATGACGAACTCGAAGCCGTAGATCCCGTTTCCGACGTCGAAATGTTCGCGGCGCGGTCCCTCCGTCGCTTCTCCTTTCGCGATCCGGCCCCCGAATCCGTGGAGCTAGCGGAGGTATTCAACGCGGCGATTGTATCGTGCCGATTCGCGTGACGACTAGCATTTTGCGGAGATCGATATGCCAAATCCGGGAATAATGATTTTTCGGGTGTCGGCGGCGCTCGATAGCGGTGCGCTAATTGGTGGCTGCCTTCCACGCGAGTCGCGACGTCCTCCAACGCGTCGAGATCTTCCACCTCGTCCCGGCGCATGGCGATCTGTAAGCGCGGCAACAAATTGCGGAACGCGTAGCTAACTTGCTCGGCGTCGCTCCAGGGTGGTGCCAACCGATCGAACATCGCCCGTAGACATGTGATATAATCCGCCACGGACTCTTGTTCCCCCTGGGTTCGCCTTATTATTTCGTCGCGAAGAGCGAACTGGAAATCGGGGTCACCGAAGCGTGTCCGCCACGCGGATTTAAAAGTCGCCCACGTAGTTAATCGATTGCGTTTACCGCGGAACCAATGTAGTGCGATACCGGACAAAAAGAATGGCAAACAGCGGAGAATGTCCTCATCCTCTACCGGCACTAAATCGCGACCTTCCTCAATTCGCATCAAAAACGTCTCGGCATCTTCTCCTCGAGTTCCCGAAAATTTTAAGTTCCAATTCCGCATGACATTATACGCGGTCATCGCGGAATTTTCTGGTGTCCCGCGCGACGATTGGTGTCCGGCCGAACGCGGAGTACGGGGAGATTGCGACGGTTCCCGCGCCCCTCGATCCGCCATGGGGCTATCCGGACGAACCGGCTCCTCCGGAGGGAGCTCCAGATGGTCGTGATCCGACATTTCGTCTTCTCCTTCCGCGAAAGATAATCGAATCCCGGTACGGTCGTCCCGCACGTGACGCAATAATCGAGCGGTTAAAATCGAATAACTTCCTTCGGTTGGAAGTCTTCGCCTATTTAATTCGTCGATAAGTTGTTCGTGATTTAATACGAAAACCCACTCGTCCTCGGGATCTACACGACTCATACGGTCTTCTCGACTTTCCTATTCTAAACGTAAACACACGCGACCGTTACACGACGAAAATAACACAGCGAATACCCCAAAAGAACAAAAACGATATCTCGGACAAAGAAACAATAATATTACACGAAAATATGAGAGCCTTGTTTTCGAACCTCTCGCAACGGTTAATTTCGAATTTATATTCGCGACGAAATTTAATAATTTTTCCCCAATAAATATTTCAGGTTACTTTCGAAGACAGAACATATAAAATACGAACGATGAAATACCTTTCACGATCGAGAATTTTTTTTAGCGACGTTGGTTTTGTCGCGGATCTCTAATACGCAAAAAAAAAGAAATTTCCTTCCCGACCGTTTCTCGCGAAGCCTAATATTAACCGAATTTTCTCTAAAGCCAAGCGCCTCTTGCGCTCCTCCAAAATATTCAACGTGGCCCCACGTTGGGCGCCAAATTTTTGCGACGACTTTTCCTACCGTCTCGCGGCTGAACGATAAACGCGGCCGCCGACTCGTTCTCTCCGTCGCGCGGGTGTAAATTGCGCCGACGAACAGGAGCTAATTCGCCAAACGGGAGATGCGGAATGGTCGTTGACAAAAACGGGAAAACGGAGAAAAAGATCCACGCGGCAGGTGGGAACGGGATGTTAGGAGTTCCG
Source organism: Formica aquilonia x Formica polyctena (assembly GCA_907163055.1). Classification (NCBI taxonomy): domain Eukaryota; kingdom Metazoa; phylum Arthropoda; class Insecta; order Hymenoptera; family Formicidae; genus Formica; species Formica aquilonia x Formica polyctena. The sequence goes on along the minus strand of CAJQTV010000337.1, from coordinate 38,709 downwards.
CGCGTACCGTGACGATATCCGAGAGATAATCGCGAGAATAGAACTTGGGCGCCAGATACGATCTTTCACGTATCAATTCGCGAAACACGCGAAATAAGCGCGAAATAAACGCGAAAGAAATTGCCGGAATTCGCCACGGGCTGACTAGCTCGCCTAACGGTAGAGGGGCAGAGCGAGTGTTGATCGAACGCGATAATTTATGCAAGAGGCGACAATTACGGAAACGACAAGCACAACTGAAAGGAAACTCGTAAATTAAACAGAGAAATTAACAGATTTATTATAATAGCGGGAGCCGCAGCTCCTCGAGAATATTAATGATAAACCGCGCGGATATACGGCTGCGGTAAAAGAAACGCGGCTGCGAGACTGGGTGTTAGACGCGGGGCGCGAAACCCCGTAATGTGGACGCCGAGACCGACCCGTTAGATCGGCCGGAATGTTCGCTCGGCTTGAATTATGCCTCGCACTGCGAAGAAATTGACTATTACGTTCGTCTATAATTCGGGCGCAAGTCCGAATCAATTCTCGATATTACCTCGCTAACGGCGACCTGATCGCCCGCTATTACCGCTAAATTATTAATACGCAACTTAAGATTAACAGGCAATTATTACCACGCGGGCATGCTTCGATTTCGGACGGACATATTACGCAGAATCGAATGCTCGACACACACACGCACGCAATTCATGCAAGAATCGCGAGGAAATTCTCACCAAAACGCGCTCACAATTTCGAGACGCGGTGCTTTACAGCCGATATAATACATCGAATTTACGCGATTCACACTCTCACGTAACCCATATAATAATCGCGAAGGAAAGTTGCACCGGACGTGCACGCACAGTTTAGACGCGAAGGGTTGGTTCGTGCCTCCTCCCGCCTTAAATCCCCCCCTCGCTTCACAACCCCCTCGATCCACAAACGAAAGACAAAAATAATATAACAAATTGACGCGAATCACACTCACACTCAGACGACCGACATACAGTACGAACGAGTCTTAAACGCTAGGCGTGCGAGAACCAACGCAAATATAATCTACGGAATCCGAATCTCCAGAGAGACGACACACGGTTTATTAGAAACGCGAGGTAATGTCTCGATCCGCGGAAACCGATACTTTCGAGGCTCCGGGGCTCGAATCGCTTGACGACGTGGCCGTGACGCGAAAATCTACACTAAAGAATCGGGTTTAGCCCGTACATCAAAGTACGAATTCACGTCGACGACGACAGAACGAAACGATTCCGGGCGCGATCGCGAGTGGCGAATATGGCGGAGGGTAACCTCAACGGTACCGTTCCTCTCGTGGCGGTTGCACGGGGTCAGCGACGTCGACGTCCTCTCCCTCGGGTCCGTCCTTCTCAGCTGCCGATCGCCGGGATCCTCTCCGCTCGCTCTCGTCTTGCTATCGCTCTCGTCCTCGCTCGGATATTCTCTCGCTCTCGCTCTCCGTCACACGCCGCTACTTTGCTCGCAAGCCCGCGCAAGTCTGATCTCGGATTGTCGCGATCCAGAATCGATACCTGTGGGCCAGCCGGGACTGCGCACACGGGGTGCGTATTATTGCGGCCAATCACGCGTTATCACGCGCTGTGGCCGGCGGGCGGCGCGCTCACGGTCGTATCGGGGGTGCGCGCGCCCCCGGTATTACAAACAATAATTAGCTGGGGCCCTTTCCGCGGGGCCGTCGCGAGGTCTAGGGCGAACGGCTTGGCCGGAAGTATCGCTACCACCCCTCTTTTCGTCTTTTCCGAGGCCGTGTCACGTCATCGGGTGCAGGATTGCAGTCCCCCCGCGGGGACCGGATCCGCACGGGCCTGAGTCCTTGCGCGAGGATTTTCTCGCTGTCCCGTGCGTCGCGCATCACGTGTGCTGGTCCTGATCCTGTCGTGACGTAGCTAGACGTTAGATGCTTTGAATAATCGAATTGCTGGCTCCTTGCCCCTCGGCGGTCATCCTTGATTGACGAAGATACTTTCCGTGGTGTTTTACTGACTTCCCGTTCTTTCTTCCGGTGAGGCTCCCAACTCAAATCATCATACAAAAAGAAATAATAAATGGAATTAATATTAAGCTCGAAATCTCAATTAATGACGCCTCTCTGGAGGTAATGGTACGGTTCTCGCAATGATTCGACTGGCGCGGCCCTTTAGCCCGCGCTTTTCGATCAGAGAGGGACTCGGCGGACGCGCGCGAGACGGCAACATCACAATATATATATATATATATATATATATATATATATATATATATATACATATATATATATATATATATATATATATATATATATATATATATACAGGTTGAGTTTTATAACTTGAAACTGTAAAATATCTCGGAAAGTAAGCTTTATCGAAAAAAATGTTTTAAACAAAAGTTGTAGGGTTCGAAGGGGGCCACATGATAAAAATATGGATTTGACGTTGAACACTATAATAAAGTATTTTTTCATTAAGTACTTTTTGAGTTATTTTATATCTTAATCTGACATATTTTGATATAAAAGATAAAATATCTCGTAAAATATTTAGTTTTCGATAATCTTACCGTAATACTTTTATGTACAGAATAATGAGACAAATCAATTAGTATAAAAAAAAAATAATTGTTTTTAAGAAAAAGTATGTAATTATTTACAATGTATTTTTTTAAACAATTATTTGTTTTTTTTATACCAATTGATTTGTCTTATTATTCTGTACATAAAAGTATTACAGTAAGATTATCGAAAACTAAATATTTTACGAGATATTTTATTTTTTATATCAAAATATGTTAGATTAAGATATAAAATAACTCAAAAAGTACTTAATGAAAAAATACTTTATTATAGTGCTTTGAAAAGCTCTCGAGATAAGCTACAAGAATATGTAATAAAAAAAGGGGGGTTCCATTTAAGAAAACGTCGATCACATTGACCTCACCTTGAAAAGGTCACTCAAGGTCAAATCCATATTTTTATCATGTGGCCCCCTCCGAACCCTACAACTTTTGTTTGAAACATTTTTTTCGATAAAGCTTACTTTCCGAGATATTTTACAGTTTCAAGTTAAAAAACTCACCCTGTATATATATATACATATATATACATATAGGTATATGTATATATATATATATAAATATGTATATAAATGTATATGTAAATGCTTTTCTTAATATTACTGGATCCGGAGGTCCAGGCTACAATTACAATATTTTATTCTCCTCGCTTTCCTTCATCCCGGATCAATAACGTATGTGCCTTTGCATAGTTTCAGTTTGTTTATACGAACAACGCGTGTTTTTACCACGAAAATCTATCCTGGCGTTGTTCATGGGCAATATTTCAATGATTCTATATGGTCCAGTATATTGATCGTCAAATTTTCCTTTTGTTGATTCTTTCAGCAAATAGACTTTATCGTTAGCTTTAAAATTTTGTACATTTGTTCTCTTGTTATAATGCTTTTTACTTTTTTCTTTTGATTTCATTAAGTTCTGTCTTTCACCCGTATCGGGGCAACGGATTAAGGATTTGCAAATTGTTATGGTTAAAGGTAAGTCTGATAAGAATCTTTTGAGATTTTTGTACATAAAAATCCAGGGAATTGAGTCGTACAGGTCGTTCTGAGCAACACTAATAAATTTTAGATTTAATTCCGTTATAACGTCACGTAGTGATCTGATACAATTTAAAATATTGTTTTGTTCGATAGGGGTTCTATCATCCTGTTTTATCGGAATGTTTATTAGGAATTTCCCGTTACTTAAATTTGTAGTACGCGCTCTTGTAAAAGTTAAGTCCTCATAATTTGGAAGTTTATTTTCTTTTTTATAGTCTTTAGATCCTTTGTCAAAAGGAGCTCCGTCAAGAGTAGTAAAAATAACATGATGATCCTTTCTGGTAATTAAAGAGTCGCGAGTGTCGTTTATTCGAAAAAATGGTTTTCATTGTCCGAGGATCTAGGTTGAGGGGATTCTGATTCAGTCTCGTCGGTCCCACTGTCAGAATCTTCGTCTGTCGTTATTGGTTCGTTTTCGTCGGATCATATTGTTTGATTATTCAAATTTATTTCTTCTCCTGAGTCCATTACATCGGGGAATAAGAATTGCGGTTCGTTATTAACAATTACAGGAGGAGTTAGTAAGGCATCTTCTGTTAGATCTCCAATTGTTACTCGCTGATGTTGATTAGCAATAGTGGATGGGTTTTCATCATTAGATGAAAAAATGATAGAGGGTCTAGATTATTGTGTAGTTGATTGAGCTGTTTGATAAGAAAAAAGAGATTCGTTGGAGCTTTCGTTTAAAGTAGTTAGAGGAAGCAGAGAAGCGTCAGAAGCGGGTGGGTTTCTTGAAAGAGCGTCTGCTACTACGTTAGCTTTTCCCGCTTTGTAGTTTATTTCGTAATCGTATTCAGAGAGTTTTAACCTCCATTTCCAGAGCCTAGAGCTGGGGTCCTTTATTGAATGGAGCCAAACTAGCGGTTTGTGATCCGTCAGGATGGTAAATCGTCTGCCGTACAGATAATGGCGGAAATATGTGACAACAATACACGACGGCTAGACACTCCTTCTCAATCGTGGAATACCTTCGGCGTCGTTTAATGTTCTGGAAACGTATGATATCGGTGAGTCTTTCCCGATTTCACCTTGGCTTAATACACCTCCTACGGCGTATCCGCTAGCGTCTGTTGTTAATAAGAATGGTTTGCTAAAATCTGGATACTGTAAGATGGGTTCTTTGCATAATTCATTTATTAGAGTATTGAACGCGTTTTCTTGAGATGGGGTCCATATAAAAGATTTATTTTTCTTTAAAAGGTCAGTTAATGGTTTAGCTGTTTTCGAAAAGTCTTTTATGAATCGGCGGTAATATCCTACTAAACCTAAGAATTGCTTTATGTTTTTATAGTTTTTAGGGACCGGAAAATGTGTTCTTTTAATGATCTGGCATAAATCACGATAATAATAAGACATAGGCTCAAATAATAATAATAAATGTAAACAAATAAAAGGCAATATGAGCCACAAGTATCACGTTGAGAAATTTATTAATTGTGTGACGGCAATTGACAAATTTCATATTAAAACGGGTACAAAGTGACACTAAACAACAAATGATAATAAAGCGAACGTTTCGGCCCTTTTTTTGTGGCCATCTTCAGCGCAATTAAAATAATAAATACAAAAATAAATAAATACATTAATAAATATATATGTATAAAAAAAAAATGTCAATTGCCGTCACACAATTAATAAATCTCTCAACGTGATACTTGTGGCTCATATTGCCTTTTATTTGCTTACATTTATTATTATTATTTGAGCCTATGTCTTATTATTATTTGTTTTTACGCAGGCTGTAAAAATGCGTTTTACTAATTCTTTTTTCAAAACTATTTATCATCTTTATGGACCGAGAGCTGTTAGCTTACTAAAATTATGGATAAAATACCGCAAAATTGTAATCGTGAATAGACTTAAGATCTCTTTTCTGCGTGATTGTATCGATCACTGCGATATATTTTTTTTTTTATACATATATATTTATTAATGTATTTATTTATTTTTGTATTTATTATTTTAATTGCGCTGAAGATGGCCACAAAAAAAGGGCCGAAACGTTCGCTTTATTATCATTTGTTGTTTAGTGTCACTTTGTACCCGTTTTAATATGAAATTTGTCAATTGCCGTCACACAATTAATAAATCTCTCAACGTGATACTTGTGGCTCATATTGCCTTTTATTTGCTTACATTTATTATTATTATTTGAGCCTATGTCTTATTATTATTTGTTTTTACGCAGGCTGTAAAAAATTCGTTTTACTAATTCTTTTTTCAAAACTATTTATCATCTTTATGGACCGAGAGCGCTTGACCGTTGATTATATACGGGGTGATTCGCAAGTATGAATATTACATTTAGTATTACTCTTTCTGAACGAACAATTTTCTTTATACTTTATTCCTTTCACCTCTTATGGGTGAGTTAATGTTAAATTTATTGTTTTTTTGAAATTAGACGTGCGGCTCGGACGTCACACCACCCCCCTTATATTAAATTTCGGGTACGAAATTTGTTCGTCCAGTCTGGCACGTATGTCCCTGAACGAGTAAACAATAGGTATGGCGCGTGGTTCTGCATTTTCTGCAGGCGCATTAGGTATTGTGTTTGTGGGTGTGTGTGTGTGTTCCGGTGGATTTTCGGAAATCACATCCGGTTGCGGTTGTGGTCGTGGTCTGTTCGCTAAGTACAGTAGTAAGTGTGTGAAGGAGCTCCAGACGGCTCCAAGTAAATGTAGACTACAGCCATACGCAGCATGTAATGCGTATCCATGAATCATTGCATCAAATATAATTTTTATAATTCTTATTATTATAAAAATACCGAACACGCCGGCGGTTGCTGCACCAAACGTGGTAAAGCCGTTCCAGATTTTTGATAATGTGTTATTATAGATTTTATTCAAAGAGTCTAATAAGTTTTGTAGCGGAATTGCATCAGACGGTATAGTTTGACCGGTGAATCCTCTAGCGATAGTATGTAATACAGCGCTTTTTTCCGCTGGAAACATAATGTGGTTTCTTAAGTTATCTAAATCATCTTGAATGTATATGCCGCTAGTTGCCAAAGATTTCGGTGCCAAATATTTCCATGTGTCACGGTCTGGGTTTCGCAATTCTGGTATTACGATGGTTTAAATCTCATCGCCAAAATTGCTACATCTAGTGACCTTCCTTCTCGAGTTCTACCTCGGTGAACAAGAGAAAAGTGTTCTCTATTTCTTTTATGGGCAACCTGCTTACACCGGCTATACCCAAGGATGCCGAGAGCTGGATCTTTATCAATTTCAAAGAGAGGAAGAGTGAACAGACACGGGTATACATATGATTGGATTATTCAGAATATATATATGATCATTTATTTATTAAAAATATATGAGATGGATTTTTCTTGTAGAAAATGTACCTTACAAAAATATGTCATTCAAAAGTTGATACGTAGATTAATTCACCAAGTTCTGTGTACTGTCTGAAAAGCTATTGTGAAATTGCTATAGAGGAAAAGGAACTGATCTAACTTAAGATCGCTAATGAATAGTTAAAGGATAAATGAAGATTATCGAGTTTGTAATAAAGAGGAATGGATTTATGCGGGATAAATTATAAGAGCTCGATTTAGATTAATGATATAAAATTTTCAAATAATATTCCAGAAGGCTACTATCATTCAGGAGGCAGCAAATCTCTGTATCGACACTAATATAGTGGAATACGCAAGCACTGTTAGGCAGTGGAAGTTCTATTATCGACACCCGTTGGGTGGAATTATCGGCTACAGGAGCTTACTCTGTAATTGTCACCTTATTACTGCTCAGGTGAAAGGCCGTACAACAGAACTCCAACATATTATACGGTATGCCGGATTACAGCGTCGCTCAACTCCGGAGAGACCGAGGACCCACGGTATCCACACTGACGCTCAGCGTATAATAATGTATAGCGTACGGAGGATCTTTATGACAGAGTCTTTTAATTCTTGCTTTATTCGCAAGAGTCGAATTATAATTAAAGAGCTCAGGATTGGATATGAATACGAGAAAGTGTTCAACTGAATTAATAAAATTCACTGTCACTTGGTGTGGCGAAATATTCTGTATCGACGCTATACTAGCGGAATGTGTGAAACTTTGTTAAGCAGTGTTCCCTGTATCGACATCTTACGGAGGAGTGGCACGCTGCAGGAGTTACTCTGCCTTCGACACCTATTTCGCTTAGGTGGAATAGCGGCTCACAGGAGTCACACACAGATACCTCGTGACAGGATAAAATGAGAATACGCGAATATGTTTTACTGAATTTATAAAATCACTGTCAATTGGTGTGGCGAAATATTCTGTATCAACGCTTTAATTGCGGAATGCGTAAAACTCTGTTAAGCAGTGTTCCTTGTATCGACACCTTAAGGTGGAGTGGCACGCTGCAGAAGTTACTCTGCCTTCAACACCTATTTCGCTTAGGCGGAATAGCGGCACATAGGAATTACGCACAGATACCTTATGACAGGATATGTCTATATCAATATGATATAGACTATTGATTTTTATATACTTTAATTTGCAAGATCAAAAGAAAAATGAAATAGAAAAAGAAAAGGAGTAGGTAATCGAGGATAATAGAATAAACTGTAAGGTAGGTAATGTAAGTAAGTAACGTCGAGGGTAAAGAAAGAATTGAATATTTTGTCATATGTGGTAACTATCATGCAGGATATTACTTAGGTAGAAATATTAAAAGAATAAAATAAAGTTTCAATTGTTAAAATCACTACCAACAATTCTCTTAAGGAATTGTTAATAATAAATAAGTATTGTAATACTCGGTGAAATATTTTCTATCTCCAAATAATTCAGTTGCAGAATTATTATACTCGCTTTAATAGTTAAGATTTAAAGAAGAAAAAGAAGTTAGATTAAATATGGCAAACGCCGTACGTTAAGAAGTTAGAGTTAAATATTTCGAACTTACGTGTATTTCCTACAAGGAGTTGAGCTTCTTGTCTCGGGAAATGCTGATCCAGAATAATTCGAAGTCCCGAATATTTTAAAGTATTTATTCGAAAAAGAACTTTGCTAAATTACAATGTTTAAAGTGATATACTTAAACTTCTTGTACGTTGACAGAATGCCAGGCAGACGTTGGATGGCGAATGCTCTCTGCCTCGGCGAGAGTTCCTTACTGCTTCTTTTGCCATTATAATTACAATGATGCATGAATGAATAAATTTTATATAAGAGCTTATACCGTGCGTGAAATATCAAACGGATTTATAACTTTTATATTTCTTTTGCAATAACAATAGAACGGTTGAATTTATTAAAGATATATATATATATATATATATGTCCGTATTCAGTTTTTTATATATTATTCATTAAAATTATTGTAGTTAAATAATTATTTGATTTTCATATTCTTTTGTTATTGCAATTACATTTATTCTTGAAAAACTTATAAAGGGTGGCAAATTATTTTGAGTTCTTATAGTATAAGAGAGATCTAATAATTAATAAAGTTTTATACCTTATATAGTGTGTGAAATTATTATGCAACTGTAAGTTGGCCACTATTTATATATAGGGTGGGACTAAAATATTAATTAAAATAAAATCGTTATAAGGCATTATTATAATAATGCTATGTAGCAGATGGAGACAAGGTGGCAAATAAATATTAATAATTTGGATATTTTATATAGAGTGTCAAATAATTATAGACTGGCCTTTTTTACGATTGCAGTAACAATTATTAAATAATATGATCTCAATGAGAGTTGTGTATTAATTGTTCGTTATTATAATTTCTATATATATATGTATATATATATATATATATATATATATATATATATATATATGTATATATATGGTGTTGAATATTTTTAGTTCCTTCTTGGTTATAATAAAATTCATTTATAATAATAAAAGAGATACTTCGACTAGTAATATTTCTCATTGCGACAATAAAAGGTAAAATAATTATTTAAAAGATTAAATAATTATTTATAAAATTTTATATAATATACTTTTGATCGATAATATAAAAATGGATATAGGTGTATATTCATGTGTGCATAGATGAATAACCGTTAGTGAAATTGTTAATGATTAATCATTAATAAGTTCATTATTGCATTGAGAGTATTTTAGGTTATGTCAAGATTTTAAATCATTATTGGTTTCCTAGATATATATAAAAGTAGGTCATCATCTCCGATCTTAATGAAACTTTGGCACTACGCGTTTCGGACAAAAATAAGGTTTTTGGCCGCCATTTTGTTTTTTCATATACTTGAGCTTTTCGAGTCGAAACTACTTTAGATGGTCTTAAAACATAAAAAATAAGGTCCACACAAAGTTTCAGGCAAATCGGAGTAATTCGAAAATTGTCGCCATTTTGTTTTTACTGGAAGGTCGTAGGAAAACGAGAGTAGGCTCATTCGATGCGGGCTAGTTCATAGATCATTACTTCTAAGATACAGGTCGGTTCGGAACACGCATGCGCAAATTAGAGCAAAAAGAAACTTTGGACAAGTCCGCCATTTTGTTTTTAATGCTTTGTCGTAGCGATATGAGACTAATTTCGTTTGACTTGACTAAGAGAGGGGATTATATGACATAGCTTTCGTTTTCCTAAATTCCAAATTTGAATATGTACTAATTTTGGGTTTTTCTGTTTTTAGTCGTAGAACCTTGAAATTTTATAGGCGTATAATAGAGGCTATAATAAGTATCCTCACTGAGTTTGAGCTTTATTGGAATAGTAGTTTCTTAGTTATTGAAATCTTTACCCTTGGTGAATTTATGATAAGGTTGGAATATTTAAATTAGTATGGTATACGCCTAATTTGAAGGTTCTGTGATGTTCCTTTCGATTTTGCAGTATATACACACGATATAAATGTAACGTTTCATTATTGGTTAAATTATTGATTATATAAAAGCATGTGGTGGTTATTTAAGCGAGGAGAATAGTAGTGGAAAAATAGTGGATTAATATAGAAAGGTTATTGTAGTATTAATCATGTATTTAGGAATAGGCTCATTTGATTGGTTACGCCATTTTGTCATGAGCAATAGGGAATTGTAAGAGGATAGAATATATGCAAGCAGGATAGTTAGTAAATTATATATGCAAGATGGATAATGTGTTTTTAATTAGGTTACTTAGGAACTAGATGGCTCTCTTGCACGGCGGCCATTTTATTGAATCTTAAGGCTATATCATAGGATGTTGAAACTTTATAATTATTGTAAGAGCTTCTCAAGCATTTAACTGAAATTAGATTTAATTAAGAATTCTAGTATTTCATGAGATATACAGGGTGAGTTTTTTAACTTGAAATTGTAAAATATCTCGGAAAGTAAGCTTTATCGAAAAAAATATTTCAAACAAAAGTTGTAGAGTTTGAAAGGGGCCACATGACAAAAATATGGATTTGACCTTGAGTGACCTTTTCAAGGTGAGATCAATGTGATCGACGTTTTCTTAAATGGAACCCCCTTTTTTATTACATATTCTTGTAGCTTATCTCGAGAGCTTTTCAAAACACTATAATAAAGTATTTTTTCATTAAGTACCTTTTGAGTTATTTTATATCTTAATCTGACATATTTTGATATAAAAGATAAAATATCTCGTAAAATATTTAGTTTTCGATAATCTTACCGTAATACTTTTATGTACAGAATAATAAGACAAATCAATTGGTATAAAAAAAACAAATAATTGTTTAAAAAAATACATTGTAAATAATCACATACTTTTTCTTAAAAACAATTATTTGTTTTTTTATACCAATTGATTTGTCTTATTATTCTGTACATAAAAGTATTACGGTAAGATTATCGAAAACTAAATATTTTACGAGATATTTTATTTTTTATATCAAAATATGTTAGATTGAGATATAAAATAAATCAAAAAGTACTTAATGAAAAAATACTTTATTATAGTGTTTTGAAAAGCTCTCGAGATAAGCTACAAGAATATGTAATAAAAAAGGGGGATGTCATTTAAGAAAACGTCAATCACATTGATCTCACCTTGAAAAGGTCACTCAAGGTCAAATCCATATTTTTATCATGTGGCCCCCTCCGAACGCTACAACTTTTGTTTGAAACATTTTTCTCGATAAAGCATACTTTCCGAAATATTTCACAGTTTCAAGTTAAAAAACTCACCCATATATATTAGGTCTACCGGAAAGTTTTGTCCGTTTTTGGAATAAAACAAAATACAAATTTTTATTACCGTCAATAAACTTTATTAAATAATGTAATTGCCATTATTATTAATGATTTCTTGCCAGCGTGAGGGCAATTTGTATATCCCATTTTCGAAAAATGTTTTATCTTTTGATGCGAAAAATTGAACCAGTGCTTGTTTGATATCTTCTTCATTTTTGAATTTTTTGCCCCTCAAAAAATTTTGTAAGGACAAAAACAAGTGATAGTCGGAGGGTGCTAAGTCCGGGGAATATGGTGGATGCGACAGAATTTCCCAGCCTAGTTCTGCAATTTTTTGACGAGTCCCCAAAGCAGCATGTGGCCTGGCATTATCATGATGCAGTATGATGTTCTTCCTATTGAACATCGCCGGCCTCTTTTCTTGGACTGCTGTATTTAAATTATCCAGTTGCTGACAATACTTCTCCAAATAATGGCAATTACATTATTTAATAAAGTTTATTGACGGTAATAAAAATTTGTATTTTGTTTTATTTCAAAAACGGACAGAACTTTCCGGTAGACCTGATATATATTAGGTGTACAACTTTGATTCCGCCGTTTTTTTATAGATGGCTTTAGCGGTAAGTAGTGGTCGAAATAAATAGATCATAGACGTCATGCAATAAACTTGGGCATCTGTCAACATAACCCCATAGAAACATTAGTCGATTTGTGTCTGCATCATAAAGTTATTCTCGATTGAAAATGTCAGTTTACGAGCCAAATTCTCGTCATTTGCGGGACGTTTTAATTTTCTGCTTCAATATGAAGAAATCTGCGGCTGAGGCTCATCGAATGCTCTCAAATACTTATGGTGAGGCCGCTATTAGTGAAAGAACGTGTCGTGAGTGGTTTCAACGCTTCAAGAACGGTGATTTTCACGTCGAAGACCGGCATAGCGGTGGAAGAGAGAAGGTTTTCGAAGATGCAGAATTGGAGGCATTACTTAATGAAGACTCGAGTCAAAGTCAAGAAGAATTGGCACGATCATTGAGAGTGACTCAACAAGCAATTTCAAAACGCCTCAAAGACATGGGAATAATACGGCACCCAATTTCCAGAAGCAAGGAAATTGGGTGCCGTACGAGTTGAAACCGAGAGATGTTGAACGGCGTTTGTTTGCTTGTGAACAGTTGCTTGAAAGGCAAAGACGGAAGGGATTTCTGCATCGCATTGTGACTGGGGACGAAAAATGGGTTCATTACGATAACCCCAAGCGCAGAAAATCATGGGGATATCCCGGCCATGCTTCCACGTCGACGGCCAAACCGAATATTCACGGCTCCAAGGTCATGCTCTGTATTTGGTGGGACCAGCTCGACGTAGTGTATTATGAGCTGTTAAAACCGACTGAAACAATCACAGGCGATCGTTATCGAACGCAATTAATGCGTTTGAGCCGAGCATTAAAAGACAAACGGCCGCAATACAACGAGAGACACGATAAAGCGATTTTGCAGCATGACAATGCTCGACCCCATGTTGCGAAAGTGGTCAAGACATACTTGGAAACGTTGAAATGGGAAGTCCTACCCTACCCGCCGTATTCTCCAGACGTTGCTCTCTCTGACTATCACTTGTTTCGATCAATGGCACACGGCCTGGTTGACCAGCACTTCCGGTCTTATGAAGAAGTAAGAAATTGGATCGATTCGTGGATCGCTTCAAAAGATGACCAGTTTTTTCAACACGGGATTCGTACGCTGCCCGAAAGATGGGAGAAAGTAGTGGCCAGTGATGGACAACTAACTCTTGTCCATGAAAAGGAAGAGTTAGCTTCCATCGAAAGATGGAAGCTAACTCTTTTGCCTTGGCAATAATAATAAAGTATTAGATTATTTTTATATATTAGGTATAAAATCGAAAATTTTTCGTAGGATGTGACACATGTTAAGTTAGTCAGTGGTTTATTGTATGTGGAGGGTTTGCCATTGCGGGTATAGGGTTAAATTGTATCCAAGTCTCATCAATATTATAGAGGATTGGTAACAAGGGGTTGCAGTCTCGAAGTGTATTCTGTCTTGTCAGTATGCGTGATTTGGGAGTCAGGTACAGTGAGGCGTTTCGAAACGTGACTGGTAATTCTGTATGACATGTGTTAGTTTTCCTGAGTGTTACATCTATCGGTATGCACTTTATGACATGAATTACTTTTCCTGCAGTTACTGCCATATAGCCGGGAGACTTCATGAGCCTGTATGCAAATTCGTCTGGTAACATAGAGGCAAGCGACAGTGTATTCTGTATCACTTGTTTCTCCAACTCACATTTCTGCAGGATTACGTCTTGGTATAAGGAGGGTATATGGTTCCTTATATATTTCTCGACGTAAACGAATTTTGAGTTTGCATAAGTAAACATATCGAGGTTCGTAATAGCAGTTTTTAATTGGGTTTTGAAAATGTTCCCTTTCTGTGCCTCGAAAATAAATAATTTAGGATGTTCTGTCGTATAAAGTGTATCCACAAATGGTGTGTCTGCGTGTCAGTGTGAGGGCAAAGGTTGTATCTTGTGTTTCTAAGGAAAAAATGGTATTATGCGCATCTTGAAATCCTTGGAATTTAATAGCGCTTCCTTCGTATAATATATCGTAATTTTCAAATCCACACGCGGTAGTAGGAATGCTTTCCCAAAATGAATAACCGTCGTCTGAGTCTATGCATGTTTCGTCTCCTAGGTCACAAACGGTACTGGTTTTTAAAACTATTTTTCTTATATTTAATTTGATTGGAACGTACAAATCCTTTAATGATATTTTTACAGTGGCTTGTACGACTACGTCGTCCCAAGTGCCATAGTGATCAGAGTATTGAATTCCTTTGCATTTGCCGTCTACATTTACTTTTCCTGCAAGTGTAACGCTTCGATAGTATGTGTGATTTGATTTTAGCCCGTCTATAATTTCTGAGCTTCCTATTCTTAAAAGTCCTTCTTTGTGCATCTGCACACATCTGCTACGAGATGTCTCTTGTAAGTAACTAGCATAACCGTTATGGACTGCGGATATGTGTGAGTGCATGCCACAGTGGTGTATAGTGTGCATGATTTCTATTTTACATTGGATAACTTGTGTTCGCGCATAATTTGATAATTGTAGAAGTTGTATATACGTGTTTGTTGTCGCAGGTGTATCGATGTTTAAATCGCATTCACCGGATCTTAAAAGTGAACCGGTGGTAACGTTGAGGTACGCTCCTCCGCAATCGTACGCTATTATTGATGTTGTGCCAAAGAATAATGTTGCGGTAACGGACAAGAAAAGTAGAACGCAGAAAACCTTAAAAATAAAAAATATTATAATTAAAATCAAGTAAAATCAGAGTAAAATGGCAAAAGAGCCACGCGCAGTTTTTAGGGCGCAAAGATATATAATTTAAACCATAAAATAAATTAAAATTTAGAGAATTTCTTTTCTTTAATTACATGATTCGCGAAGGGCGGACGTTTCGGCCCTTTTTTTGGCCATCATCAGCGCAAATAATACTAAAATCAACAATATAAACGATATACAAAAAGAGTCTTAAACAATTAAAGCGCAGAGTTACATGATAACCAACGGTAGAAGGCGTAATCCCTCATGTCGCTCCAAAAGGCAAAAACCATTCTCCATGTCGTCCATATTATTTCGGGGCAGAAACCTCGATTCTTTAAGCATGAATCCACGAACATGGTGATACGTTAATAATTGTGTCTGTAATTTGAGCGGAATGGTTTGTGTCACAAAACGAAAAGAGAGTGAGGATCCGTGTCGGAAATTACAGTAGTAAGACTTACATAAAAGAGACGCAACGCACAAGTCGACAGTACAAATTTTTCAGCAACGCAAAATCTTAACTAAACTCACTAACTAACCTCAGAGTAATGAGAAGTATTGTTCGGCGAAAAAGGTGAGATGATAAAAACAAATATTACCAGTAGTGGTAAACAACGATACGAAAAAATTAAAGATTGTCAAAACAGTGAAATGAAAAACAATATCAGCATTGTCTGTAGTATAAAAATCAAAGTAATAAATAAATAAATATATATGAAGCAGTCCAGACAAACTATCCAAAAAATAAAATAAAAACAAACTTTTTGGCGTTGTAAAAAGATGTTTGTCAAATTAAATGGATAAATAAATAAATAACATTTAAAAGGTTGTCAAGTACAGTAAATTAATTATAAATTAAACATAAAAATTACAACGAAAAATAAAATAATTAAAAACAATGACTATAACCGCTGTCAAGTATGATAAAACACGATAAATGCGAATAAAATGTAGAGTGTGAAAAGGAGAACGACAGAAAATTAAATTTTTGAGAGCCTGTCCAAAACTATTAAATATGCCTATGGGAGACATTCGGTGTCTGTTTGTAGATTTAAACTATCTTTTTGTCGCTTAATGTGTAATACTTCGGAAATCAATCGTTTATGTAAATGTGGTTCATTATCAAGTATTTCTATTTTGTCCCACTTAAAGTCATGATTAAGAGTAATTCTGTGATCGGTTATAACAGAGTGATTTGTCGTATTTCTACGAATATGATTTCTGTGTTCCGCTATCCTCGTGTGTAATTGTCTCTTAGTCTGTCCCACATATGACGCATCGCAATTATCACAATTAATTTTGTAAACAACATTGCTGCGGGCCGATTGTGGGCAGGAGTCTTTGTGCACCTTAATAAACTTGTTCATTTTGTTAAGACTACGATATGAGAGTTGTCCGCCTTTCGCGAATCATGTAATTAAAGAAAAGAAATTCTCTAATTTTTTAATTTATTTTATGGTTTAAATTATATATCTTTGCGTCCTAAAAACTGCGCGTGGCTCTTTTGCCATTTTACTCTGATTTTACTTGATTTTAATCGTTTAAGAGCCTTACTTTTATATCTTTTATTATAATTAAGTATAAGATCGTGAATAATGTTGCTTGTCTGTGTTGTTTTGTGTTACAGTGTGACGTCCTAGCCGCACGTCTAATTTTTAAATAAACAATAAATTTAATATTAACTCACCCATAAGAGGTGAAAGGAATAAAGTTTAAAGAAAATTGTTCGTTCAGAAAGAGTAATACTAAATGTAATATTCATACTTGCGAATCACCCCGTATATAATCAACGCTCAAGCGCTCTAGCGGGTGACATAAAAATATCCGTACCACATAAACTATAAGAATAATTAATAAGTAATAATTTTATATTTGCATTTGAAACTACACAGTCAGACTAACTTCTGGAGTGTTAAAATTAATAAGAGAATGCAATACGGAAAAGCAAGGCAACAGTCAATGCAAATGTAACGTTATTAATTAATAAACGAATAACCCGTGTAGATATTGCGAAACGGGATAATTGGTACATGCTTTAATAATTTTAAGTACACATACATTTATATATGCACACAGTAATATTAAGAAATTTATATCTTTTATTATTCATATTAGCATTAAGAATCCTTATACGCATTTATACGTACATATACTCTACGCTATGCGCATCCCATATAGCATAGCGCCTTTATTAACATTGGATTTAGCTAAGAGTATAAGAAATAATATTTTATTCACTGTAGTATTATAAGAGTCTTAGAACGTGCACGGTGATGCAAGTCGGCCGTCGATCAATACTCTTATCCGCCCGGCCGATGAGATAAAGAGGAAGCCGGAGAACAACAGCCAGAGGCCGCGCAAACAGCTTGGAATGCAGACGATGAGATCATGCAGTGGCGCTATGACCATCCTTCTCACACATCAAGGAAGCCCCGAGTGACGTACTACTCCCTACCAACAGCGCTTCCCACTCGCCATACTTACGCCCACGGATCTCCCACCAGCACAGGAAGACTCTACGCAACGGCTACAGAGCCCTATCCCACCACATACATCAAGGCGCTCCTACTGCAGCATTTTCCCCACCAACACCCGAAGACCGAAGGAGCTCAGAGCGAGCCCAGCTTCCAACATTATTATTCTAACGCTTGAACTATTAACACGCTTTAATATTTTAGCTCGGAATTAGTATTCCGACGCTCATCCAGTTAACACTAAGAAGCTTTTACGCCTCTTATTCTTTGTCTCAATTTTGCCATAGCGTTAGCGTTTAATAATCCGGCGTACGCGTCGTCAAACTTCAGTTCATAAAACTTCTATAATTACGACATTACTATAATTAACGACAGTCTATAAGACTTTCGATTCTTGTACTCAGAGTTTCTATAACGTTAGCAGACGCTATTAATATTAGTTTTCTAATTTAAATATAAAATAAAGTGCTATTTTACCTTACGACATTCTACTAATTATTTCAACGTCCGGCTACCGATCCATCCTGAATCAGCCGACATTACCATAATTAAGAGCGCTTATAATTAAGCAATTTGGAGGACCATATACAAGGAGAATCCAGTATACTAACCACTAGTTCTATACTCATAACCAATTATTGGTAAGTCAAGATACTATTCTTATTCGATTTCTAGACAGGTTGTAAGACTTCTGGTCCCCGGTAAACCCGGTGAATGCAGGGTGACCGAAAAGAATTAACATTTGATTTATAGAAATTATATTCAATACAGATCTAGTACTATTATTCCAATATTGTCACACTTTTGAGTTTACTTAGTAGTAGAGATTAAAATTTAATTTTTTTTTAACCTCGAATACTGAGACATGACAATATCGTCTTTATTATTTTATATGCACTGATTTATTACACGGTCTTTATTTTGTTCTACTATATCATATTCTTACAGAATTAGGAGATCACTTTAACAGTACGTATTATACTAATCTAATACTATTGCACATTATATCTATAGGCTTGTCTAATCATTATTCCTAAGCATTACTATAATTTTGACGTAACGCATGACTCCGAGAATACTGAGGGATCGCGAAACGCCAATTACTGCACGGGAAGGTTCCACAGTAGAACAAATATTTATTTGCCAAAGAAGTACCGGTTATATCCATCATATAACTACAGCCGCTCTCTGCAGTAATTGCCATCAGAATCTACCCTCAATCGAACAAGTAAATCGGCACAAAATATTTAGACACAACATCACGGTAAGCGGAACACCGTCCGGAATTAGTTGCCAACAGTGTCATGTACGTCTGACCGTCGCTCGACTCGGGTTTATGTGCATTGAGTACACCGAAAAGTATAGCTTGTTTTTATCAAACCCCGAGTTGGTAAATTCCCGCAACAACAACGACGGTTCGATAACAATCAACTGTTATAGCTCGAAAAGGCTATATACGAATCACTAGATACATATTATTTTAGAGATATATTATTTTATACGATAAGACATTGCTCAACGTGTAACGCGAATACAGATCACGTTACGAACGTTGACCGAGCGAAGCGCTGACAACACGAGCCACGCGCGAAGCCCGAGCGACCGCGCAATCACTCATTACGAAAACGCGGAAATTAAGGCAAACGGAATTAATGCGTTGCGAAAATGCAACGTAGAGGTCCTACCTAAAAGCGAAAAAAAAATTGCGAAAATGCAAGCAAAGAAGTCCCTTAGAACTCCTTAGCTTGCATCCGGATCTTGCCGCCAAAATCGAGCGACACGACACATGGTCTTGTCGCTAACCGATCCCCTCCTGGGAAACCAAGGGGAGATAATAAAAAGACCCATCGCTAACGATCGGGGGGCAGTCTTTATCCTTAATTAATATTACGCGGGTAGTAGCGCTAACAGTCGCAAGTGTCAACAGCAAGTGTCGATAATTATTGTAATATCGAGTAGTCACACTCAGTAAAAATCGTGGAGATCGAGGAGCAAGTCTCGCGACGTAAACCCGACTCCAAACACGCGCACGCGAATGTCAGATAACACGATACGCGACCCGAGTAGGTAATAAATACGAGGACGAATTATAACTAAGACCATTTGTAATGAATAAAAGTTTTATTTAACATAAAAAGTGTCCAGTGCTACGGGTAACCCGCCAGACGCATCCCAGATTCCTAAATCTTAATCCGGCAACGATCCCGAAATTTACCGTGCTTCACCCGAGGCATAACAAAATTGGTGGCAGCGGTGGGATCTGCCAGAGGACGTCAGCGAGATCATCCCGCTAAGACCTGAAAAAGACACAACTGTATTCAAAAACGGGCACGTTAACAAGGAATCGAATTAAAGTTGACGGACAGAAGCAGCCAAGCCTTCCCCAAAACCTGCAAAGCACCCCGAGTGTAAACAGGGCAGGCACGCCAGCACACGTAAAACGTAAGCTGACGGAAACCATAATCGACGGAAGACAACGCAAGGACAACAGAACGAGCATCGCCGCAACAGCTGTAACAGAAACGTGAGCCGCCAAGCATCGCGACCTACGATAACTCTACGGACAACGCACCGACGTCGGACAACGACCGCCGTACGACGAGCATCGTCAGCCGTATCAGCCGCCGAGCGAAGGACTGCAGCGTCAGCGACCTACTGACATAGCGAGCGATCATGCGAGCCGTCATAATATTGTAAGTCCGAAAAAATTTAATAATTATAACTGCGTGAATGTCGGAAGGTTCGAATATACCGAAACCGATAACGAACCGATCGTGGTTACTGAGCAAACCAGCCCGACGAGCGATTAAATTAAGCGTAACATTGCGAGAAAATCTTTATAACGTGCGGAAAAACTTAGAGACGCAATACTCGAGCGAAAGCGAGCCCGAGTTACCGGAAAACGTCGTCACAGAACGCGAATTTCCATTTTTCACATTGGACGAAAGCCTACTCCCGCGTAATACGACTGACCCCACTGACAACGCTCAACGCGAGACGTACGCGACCGTACATTAGCAGAACTCCAAGTAGAGTATCTTTACGACGCGAATTTTCGTTAACGTCCTACGAGAGCGACCTGTTCGATCCGGAAGAAATTTATAGCCAACAGGAAATTAAAATGGCCGAATCGCGAAATCCGAACGAACGTACCCCCGCAAACCTGCCGCGAGGCGCGGTAGACGAGGAAATAGAAAATATGCGGCAATCCATCCGCCAAATGGACCGAAATATAGCGGAGGCCGACCGCACGCCGCCTCCCGAGATCAACCGCGAAGAAAGAGGAGATTATACACAGATAATCCACATTTTGAATGAAATATGCGCGGATATCCATTCGTTAAATATACGAGTAACGCGACTAGAGAGCGCGGACGCGCAATTACCCCGTCATACAGACACTAGCAGGGAAAATGATAACGATGCGTTTGAAACAACATATGGGCGAACGAGACGCGATATCAGAAATCGACGAAGCGTCGTCCCGAATTATTTGCCGTTAAAAGAAGCAAGAATAATGATCCCCGAGTTCGACGGAAGCTCGCAACATAAATTGCAAGAATTTTTAAACGCGTGCAAATACGCTGTTCAGAACATAAACCCAGCAGACGAAGAATCGTTAATTCAAGCCATCTTATTTACAAAATTAAAAGGGAAAGCGATGCAGGACTTTGAGACGCGAGATATACAAACGTTCGACGAATTAAAGCAGCAACTCGAGACTTGTTACCAGTCGAAACAAAGCACGACACATTTACAGATCGAATTCAACTCGCTAAAACAAAAGCCGAATGAAACTGCGCACGTTTTCGGACGAGTTGATCTACTAGCAATGAAATTATACGACTCGATGATCGAAGGAAAGGAGCACTCCGCATTATCAAAACGCACGATTCAACAAACAATCCAAGCGCAGGCATTAATAAATTACCAGATCGGGCTTCACGACGAATTACAAGTGCTCGTACGCGCGCAGCGATATACGACGCTCCAAGAAGCGATAACGCGCGCGAGCGCCGAAGAAAAACACAGACCGGGAACAGCGAGAACGAGTAGTTTTGTTAATAAAAATAAAACCGATTCAAGTTACCCGCGAAATAGTCGAAATCCGACACCGCAATGCTTTAAATGCGGAAAAAACGGACATTACGGACGCGATTGTCGAAGTAGCCGATATGCGCTCCCGAAACCGGAAAAACCCTCGCGAATAAACGCAATAAGTAAATACTGCTCGCATTGCAAAAGAACAGGACACAGCCGCGACGAATGCTGGAGCCTAAACGGAAAACCGAAAAGTAGTATAGATAAACTAAAAATCGGAAACCAACAAAAAACGCGCGAAGAAAATATACGCGACCGAAAGAAATCGCGACAACAGAAAAGGAACGCCAATAGCACAAGTAGCAGCAGCGAAGACGAGCAGGAGGAAGCGAGAAAGAGACAACCGCGACCTGCATCTGAGTATCGCGTTACACATATTAAAGATATGCCACGCGCACAGAAAAAAACGGATTTATTGCTAATAACATTACCAATGCGACAAGCAAAAGACGGAAAAATACAGATGTTGTACGACTCAGGGTCGACCATCTCATTAATAAAATTGAAACATTTAAAGGATGACACACTAATACATGAAGGTAAAATCGCGCTTACAGGCATAACCGGGCATAAAGTACACACCATAGGAAAAATGTACGCCACGATCAAGATAGAAAATCACAAGGTTAAACATGCATTTTACGTTGTAAGAGACGACATTCCAATAGAATATGAAGGAATAATAGGAATTGATTTCTTTCGACAACATTCGGTATCCTGCGATTATAATCAAAATCAATTAAAAATAGGAGAAGCCGTGCTAAGATTCCATACGTTTAACAAAACAATCCTAAAACCGCGCAGCGAAACCATCGTAAAAGCGATAACGAAGCAAAATCGGATAGGAATAGTACGAGCAGAGGAAACAGCTCCTGGAATCTACCTTGGAAACTGCTTAGTAGAACCGAAGGATTACACGTGTCCCGTTAGTATCATAAATACAACCGATACGGAAGTCGAGATACAGACGCCGAACGTCACACTCGAAGACATAGAACGCGAAATCGAATCCAAAATACACACGATACAAGCAAGAAAAAATTTTAAGCCTACTAGCTCGAGACAAATCTAACAACTACTACGCACGCAAATACGGAAGAAAAACAGGCACTCCAACGGATATGCGAAGAATATTGCGATACATTTCAGTTGGACGGAGAACCACTGACGTGCACCGCGACGGTAGAGCACGAGACAAACACGCGCGCTGATACCTCGCCGGTGAACACGAGACCGTATCGTCTTCCCGATAAGCACAAGACGGAAGTAAATAAACAAGTGCAAGAAATGCTGAAAAACGGCATAATCCGAACAAGCGCGAGTCAATGGAACGCACCCTTATTAGTGGTACCGAAAAAGGCCGACGCATCCGGAAAACCTAAGCTCCGAGTAGTAGTAGACTTTCGGAAGCTAAACGATTTAACAATAGGTGATTCATTTCCACTGCCCAATATCACCGAGATACTGGACCAGTTAGGAAACGCTAAATATTTTACCACACTAGACTTAGCGTCAGGATATCATCAGATACCGATGGCTGAGCAGGATAAACAAAAGACAGCTTTTTCAACGCCCTACGGACACTATGAATTTAATAAAATGCCGTTTGGATTGAAAAATGCGCCAGCAACATTCCAGCAACTAATGAATTCAATTCTAACCGGAATGCAAGGACTTAAATGTCTAGTTTATTTAGACGACATCGTCATATATGGAGCGAGCCCAGAGGACCACAATAAAAGACTCAAGGAAGTACTGCAGAGACTCCGAGAAAATAATCTAAAGTTGCAACCAGATAAATGCGAATTTTTGCGCAAGGAAGTAATTTATCTAGGACACATAATTTCGGAGAATGGGATATCTCCGGATCCGTCAAAGTTAACGGCAATAAAGGAATTTCCGACGCCGAAGAAAGTAAAGGATATACAATCTTTCATAGGACTAGCCGGATACTACAGAAAATTCATAGAAGATTTTTCAAAAATAGCCAAGCCACTGACGAAATTGACGAAGAAAACGGAAAAATTCGAGTGGACTATGGAACAGCAAAATGCTTTCGAAATACTAAAAGAAAGATTAATGACAGCGCCAGTGCTAATGTATCCAGATTTCAATCAAGAATTCATAGTGACCACTGACGCTTCCGACTATGCAATCGGAGCAGTATTGTCACAAGGAAAAGTAGGTAACGACCGGCCAATTGCTTACGCCAGCAGAGTTTTATCGCGGGCGGAGCAAAATTACAATACAACGGAGAAAGAATTATTAGCGATTGTATGGGCTGTAAACCATTTTAGGCCCTACGTATACGGTACGAAATTTAAAATCGTAACCGATCACAAACCATTAATCTGGTTATTTAATGTGAACGATCCCGGATCGAGATTGATCCGATGGAGATTAAAACTCGAAGAATATGATTATGAAATCATCCATAAAGCCGGACGAGCGAATGCGAACGCCGATGCACTGAGCCGCAATGTAACAAGAGAAGCGCATGAAACAGAAGAGGAAGAACGAGAGATCCTCGCAATAGAAGAAGAAACAAACTCCGACGAAGAAAAAATATACACGGAGGAAAACAAGAAACAGATATTATATGAATATCATGATGCACCCACAGGAGGACATCAAGGAGTTGAACGAACGATAAAAAGAATCCGTCTAAACTATAATTAGCCAGGAATAATGAAAGATGTAGAAAAATACATTGCAAAATGCGAATTGTGCCAGAAAAATAAACTATCGCGAAAAAATAAAGTACCGTTAATAATCACGGATACGCCTACTAAACCTTTCGAAAAATGCGCGTTAGATATTGTAAGACCGCTAACAGTTACAACAAACGGAAATAAATATCTTTTAACATTCCAAGACAACTTAACGAAATTCAGCAATGCGATACCGATTCCAAACCAAGAAGCGAACACGGTCAGTAAAGAATTCGTTACAAAGATTGTACTTGAACACGGAATACCGGAAAAAATTTTAACGGATCAAGGCACAAATTTCCTCAGCGAAATATTTAAAAATACATGTAAATTATTAAAAATAAATAAAATACAAACAACTGCCTATCATCCGGAAAGTAATGGCGCGTTAGAACGATCGCATCGAACATTAGCGGAATATTTAAGACGTTACATAAACGAAGACCAGACCGACTGGGACGAATGGATACCGTTCGCAATGTTCACATACAATACGACGCCACACACAGCTACGGGGTATACACCCTTCGAATTAGTCTACGGGCACCAAGCGGATTTACCTACGTCACTGACGAGACCGCCTAAACCGACATATAATTACGACGATTACGCGCAAGAATTGAAAGAAATACTAAGGGCAACGAATCAGCTCGCAAAAGAGCATATCAAAGAAGAAAAATTTAAAGACAAAAAACAGTACGACAAAAGTACTAGAGAAATAAAATTTGAAGTCGGCGACAAGGTACTAGTACATGACGAGACGCTCCGACGCGGACGATCTAAGAAACTTGAATCTCTATGGACCGGACCGTACGTAATAATCGAGAAAAATTCGGACGTGAATTATACAATTAAGAAAGGAAGAAAAGCGGTGCGCATGCATACAAACAAATTAAAGCAATTTATAGAGAATTAAAATAAAAAAAAAACTTACCTATTCGTTGTTGAAACGACCGATCAATCGCATCCGATACAAAGCGCGACGAATCTGCGCAATCGCACGACCTCGCTCTTCGAATTCACGGAGGGTAGGA
Source organism: Formica aquilonia x Formica polyctena (assembly GCA_907163055.1). NCBI lineage: Eukaryota > Metazoa > Arthropoda > Insecta > Hymenoptera > Formicidae > Formica > Formica aquilonia x Formica polyctena. The sequence goes on along the minus strand of CAJQTV010000337.1, from coordinate 13,288 downwards.
CGGAGATGATCATCAAAAACGCGCCCTCGAAGGCGTATAGGCATATTCAACCACAGTCGTCGCAACAATGGAATAAATCCATCGGGAGGCTCATAACGAGGCACCCAGACAGCATTGTCGAACCCATCGTCCACCTCATTCAAATCCGTTTGAGGCACAATAATTAAAACTGCACCATCGCTATCGAAATCTTCCTCCGAGGAGGGGAAATAACGCGATCGATCAACTATATTCGCACAAACCATGTTAGTAGTATACTCAGTAAAATACGACTGAATAAAAAACCACACGACGCTAAAGCCAGCAAGAAGAAAATTTAAACTCATAAAATGAGAGCCGATAAGACGGTTATATGAAACATTTTAATATGAAATTACAGGATACTCGTCAGCTGGAACAGTCGACAGGCCGAAAGTCGCACGGGGCAACATGAAACGGATTCACCTTACAAAGTCCAAGAATTCATACACAACCCCGGTATATATTTCGAAAAGATCGGACAATTACAGCAAGCTACAAAAACGTGGAAATTAGTTATTAAATTAGATATAACGACAATAAATGACAAAGTATGGCAAATAAATCAATACATCCAACAAATTAACGAGATGTGCGAACAAATAAAGTCGGAATTCCACCACAAACGCACTTGCGATAATTTAAAGGAAATCGTAAAAAACGAGTCGAAACAATTAACGAAATTGACCACTCTAATAAATACGCTATATAAGACACGGACGAACGGACGTAGAGGTCTCATCGACGGAATAGGCGGAATAGCGAAAACATTGTTCGGTACAATGGACGCAAACAATAGAGAATTAATAAACGAACAATTAAATCTTTTACAAAATAATCAGCAAACCATTCAACATGTCGCAAAAAATCAAATAAAAATCTTAAATAGTACAATAGTACACCTAGATAAACTAGAAAATATATTAGACCATAACGGTAAATTACTAAACCATTATGTGCGAGAATATAGTACTCGCGAGGAAATAACCGAACATTTTACGGTAATCATCGCAATGATAGCAGATTTAATTCGGGATGCGAAAGATGTAATAGAATATCTTACGTATGTACGCAAGGGCACAATGCACCCCGTACTAACACCTATTAGCGACATTATAACACATTTAAAAGAAGCAGCTATCCAATTACCTCACGGTTTATATTTCCCTTTCGAAATTCGAAACGACGAATGGTTAACACTAGAAGAATATATTAAAATAACTGCATACCGTGAAGGATCAATTATATTTACTGTATTGCGATTCCCACTAATCTCACAACCAGTATACGATATAATAAAGGTAACCCCATTACCTACGTACGATCATAAAAATATATTTACGCATGCGGAAATAAACCACGAAATAATCGTAGTTAATAGAGAAGGATTAACGTATATCATAATAACGGAGGACGACTTAAAAAAGTGTACCCAAATAAATTCCAGATACATATCTGAGAAAACGCAACCAATACACCGTATTAATCCAAACGCGCCGTGCGAAATACAAATGTACTTGCAACCACAAAACCAAAACGAGGCTTGCAGAAGTAAACATGTAATTGCGACAGAAACAATATGGATACCGTTGCGACAGTCACTTACTTGGTTATACTCAACTGTACGCGAACAATCAATAATAATTCAATGCGAAAATTATAACGAGATTAGAAAAGTAATTAAGGGAACAGGGCAAATTACCCTTCAAAATAAATGTAAATTAATAACAACAGAAATGACGATCCAACCAAAAGAAGTCATACAAGGTAACGAAATAGAAACGTATTTACCGGAAATTAATATTACATTTATACGAGACAATACAGACATATTAGACACGAAACAACAGAATATCGTACAACATTCAGAATTAACAGAATTAAAAAATAAACTAAAAGATATAAACAACGATTTGCAAAATACTAACGACAAATTCTTTACGAAAAAACAATTCGTATATCCTATGGCGACAAGCGGAATAACCACAATAATTATAATAATATTAATAATTTATATAATTATAAAAAATAAAAAGAAACATACGAAACGACCGTCAGTCAGGATATACGAAGAAGACGAACCACGTATGTCATACGGATTCCCAAAACCCATATTAAAACGTAGTTTAAGTACACGATTTTAGATAAGTATAGGAATAATAAGAAACGATTATACCTCATATTGTATACGGGAAAAATGTTGTACATTAGAATAAGAAAAAATAATTTGGTTTGTTTTGCGAAAAACGTCACTTTTACACCTCCGTTTTTCTTTTTTTTTACGGGGGAGGGATGTTATAGCCCGAAAAGTCTATATACGAATCACTAGATACATATTATTTTAGAGATATATTATTTTATACGATAAGACATTGCTCAACGTGTAACGCGAATACAGATCACGTTACGAACGTTGACCGAGCGAAGCGCTGACAACGCGAGCCACGCGCGAAGCCCGAGCGACCGCGCAATCACTCATTACGAAAACGCGGAAATCAAGGCAAGCGGAATTAATGCGTTGCGAAAATGCAACGTAGAGATCCTACCTAAAAGCGAAAAGGAAATTGCGAAAATGCAAGCAAAGAAGTCCCTTAGAACTCCTTAGCTTGCATCCGGATCTTGCCGCCAAAATCGAGCGACACGACACATGGTCTTGTCGCTAACCGATCCCCTCCTGGGAAACCAAGGGGAGATAATAAAAAGACCCATCGCTAACGATCGGGGGACAGTCTTTATCCTTAATTAATATTACGCGGGTAGTAGCGCTAACAGTCGCAAGTGTCAACAGCGAGTGTCGATAATTATTGTAATATCGAGTAGTCACACTCAGTAAAAATCGTGGAGATCGAGGAGCAAGTCTCGCGACGTAAACCCGACTCCAAACACGCGCACGCGAGTGTCAGATAACACGATACGCGACCCGAGTAGGTAATAAATACAAGGACGAATTATAACTAAGACCATTTGTAATGAATAAAAGTTTTATTTAACATAAAAAGTGTCCAGTGCTACGGGTAACCCGCCAGACGCATCCCAGATTCCTAAATCTTAATCCGGCAACGATCCCGAAATTTACCGTGCCTCACCCGAGGCATAACACACGTACATCCAATCAATCGAAACGGGAGCAGAAATAAGTTCCGAAACTGGAACTGAAATAAACTTTTAAAATTTATATAAAGAAAATTCGCAATGGCTCACAATACGAGAACGCGCAGCGCGGTAAGCATCGAGACGGAAACCGAGAAGAAACAGAAGAATTTAGACGACCGCGAGAAACCGGCCGATCTCATTGACGCGAATTTACTATTCGACGTTCTCTCTACAATGCAGTCAGAATTATCGCAATTGCGTAGACTTCCCGAGCAGATAAATAACCTCGAGCAACGCGTAAACGAGGTAACGTCGGCATATGATGAATGCGCTGACAATCTAATACATGAAAATGTTCTGCCGGTAGTAATGCCGGCATTGAAAATAAAAGATGTAGTTACTAACATTCCCCCGTTAACGGTTATAAGATTTCTATTTTCCAATTCGCCCGTGCATGCAAACGGGCTCGTGATCTACTACCGTCTGTACAAGAACCACATCTTGTACAATTCATAATCAACAAAATTGAACGGGATGCTTATCAAGTAATCGAGGGAAACGTCGTAAACTAATTAGACAAATTAAAGAATATTTTCGCTCCGAATAAATGCGTAGCGCAGTACCGCGGAGAATTGGCTAATGCATATAAATTGCCGAATGAAACCGTTTTAACGTATGCAGGTAGAATCAAGGATCTGAAATTCGCTATATTAGACGGACATCGCCTCCTGGGTACCAGTAACCCTCGCTTATTTAGCAACGAAGTAGAAGGAGAAGTTCTCGAAGCATTTGTTAACGGACTACCCTCTAATGTGATTACGCAAATAAAATATCGAAATATAGTCACGTTAGACGAGGTCATAGAATGGGCAGTCAAAGTTACAAGGAACTTAGAGATCGAGAAAGCGCGTGAACGACAATTACATACCTCGACAATACCCCGTCACACGATCAGACTTGAATAAACCTCTATTAAGCTAGCAGGACCAAATCAGCAGAATCAAACTGGACCTATCAGATTATTTAGTACCCATTTTGTACTAATTTGTACCACTACTAATAATTTTGTACCTCGTGCCATTTCCAAAAAAACCGTGGCGCTGCTACCATCAAATTAAGCTAGCAGGACCAAACTAAAACAAAACAAACAGATAAAAATAAGACCAGAAATCGAAAGGGCTGAATTTGTACTAATTTGTACCACCCAAATAAACTCAATATATTTAGCCCTTATGCTTAAAACAACCCCCAATCGAATTTAGCCCTATTAAGCTCAAGAGTAAAGTACTTTTTCCAATCAGCAGAATCAATCGCTACTTATACACTTGACGCGCCATCATTTGTACCATCAAAATCTAAAGTTTCAGATTTTGTACCCCCGCCGTTCCTTCGAAAACTACCCCCGACCCTTCTCAGTCTCAAGAGTAAAGTACCTTTCGCCACGAGCAGAATCAATCGCTACTTGTACACACGACGCGACATAATTTGTACCATCAAAATCTAAAGATTCAGATTTTGTACCCCCGACGTTCCTTCGAAAACTACCCCCGACCTCTCTCAATCTCAAGAGTAAAGTACCCTTTGCGACGAGCAGAATCAATCGCTACTTGTACACACGACGCGACATAATTTGTACCATCAAAATCTAAAGTTTCAGATTTTGTACCCCCGCCGTTTCTTCGAAAACTACCCCCGACCCTTCTCAGTCTCAAGAGTAAAGTACCTTTCGCCACGAGCAGAATCAATCGCTACTTGTACACATGACGCGACATAATTTGTACCATCAGAATCAAAAGTTTCAGATTTTGTACCCCCGCCGTTCCTTCGAAAACTACCCCCGACCCCTCTCAGTCTCAAGAGTAAAGTACCTTTCGCCACGAGCAGAATCAATCGCTACTTGTACATACGACACGACATAATTTGTACCATCAAAATCTAAAGATTCAGATTTTGTACCCCCGCCGTTCCTTCGAAAACTACCCCCGACCTCTCTCAATCTCAAGAGTAAAGTACCCTTTGCGACGAGCAGAATCAATCGCTACTTGTACACACGACGCGACATAATTTGTACCATCAGAATCAAAAGTTTCAGATTTTGTACCCCCGCCGTTCCTTCGAAAACTACCCCCGACCCCTCTCAGTCTCAAGAGTAAAGTACCTTTCGCCACGAGCAGAATCAATCGCTACTTGTACATACGACACGACATAATTTGTACCATCAAAATCTAAAGATTCAGATTTTGTACCCCCGCCGTTCCTTTGAAAACTACCCCCGACCCTTCTCAGTCTCAAGAGTAAAGTACCTTTTGCCACGAGCAGAATCAATCGCTACTTGTACACACGACGCGACATAATTTGTACCATCAAAATCTAAAGTTTCAAATTTTGTACCCCCGCCGTTCCTTCGAAAACTACCCCCGACCCCTCTCAGTCTCAACAGTAAAGTTCCTTTCGCCACGAGCAGAATCAATCGCTACTTGTACACACGACGCGACATAATTTGTACCATCAAAATCTAAAGATTCAGATTTTGTACCCCCGCCGTTCCTTCGAAAACTACCCCCGACCCTTCTCAGTCTCAAGAGTAAAGTACCTTTCGCCACGAGCAGAATCAATCGCTACTTGTACACACGACGCAACATAATTTGTACCATCAGAATCTAAAGTTTCAGATTTTGTACCCCCGCCGTTTCTTCGAAAACTACCCCCGACCCTTCTCAGTCTCAAGAGTAAAGTACCTTTCGCCACGAGCAGAATCAATCGCTACTTGTACACATGACGCGACATAATTTGTACCATCAGAATCAAAAGTTTCAGATTTTGTACCCCCGCCGTTCCTTCGAAAACTACCCCCGACCCCTCTCAGTGTCAAGAGTAAAGTACCTTTCGCCACGAGCAGAATCAATCGCTACTTGTACATACGACAAGACATAATTTGTACCATCAAAATCTAAAGATTCAGATTTTGTACCCCCGCCGTTCCTTCGAAAACTACCCCCGACCCCTCTCAGTCTCAAGAGTAAAGTACCTTTTGCCACGAGCAGAATCAATCGCTACTTGTACATACGACACGACATAATTTGTACCATCAAAATCTAAAGATTCAGATTTTGTACCCCCGCCGTTCCTTCGAAAACTACCCCCGACCTCTCTCAATCTCAAGAGTAAAGTACCCTTTGCGACGAGCAGAATCAATCGCTACTTGTACATACGACACGACATAATTTGTACCATCAAAATCTAAAGATTCAGATTTTGTACCCCCGCCGTTCCTTCGAAAACTACCCCCGACCCTTTTCAGTCTCAAGAGTAAAGTATCTTTCGCCACGAGCAGAATCAGTTGCTACTTGTATATACGACACGACATAATTTGTACCATCAAAATCTAAAGTTTCAGATTTTGTACCCCGTTGTTTTTTTATTATATTTTTCAGTAATGAGTTTATCCTAAATTTTTTTAATGATTCTACGTATAAAGGTATTGAAATAAATATATGTACTTGCATGTATACGGGTATGCATGAGGATGTGTATGTGTTTGTGAACGAAAAACTACATCAATGTACAATTAACCTATACATCCATTTTTTAGTAAAATTATAACAGTTAATGATTAGGAATGTAAAAACAATTTTAAATTTTTATATTAGACGCAAATTATATATTTATTAAAAGGGATGAAAAATATTTAAGTATAACAACAATTTCTTTATAAATATAAATTGTTTAATAAATATAAATATAAATGCTTATAAATTCTTTGTGATTTTTTATAATATCATACTTTATAAATATAACTTATAAATCTTACTTATAAATCTATTATCATAAACATAACAAAATCACATTCGGAAATCACAACGGCATTTGTAAGTTCATTAATAATAAAAACAGATGTTAGAAGAGATGTCTATGAACATATGTCTATGCAAGAAGTTTATGCAATTTTGTGTGTGTGTGTGTGTGTGTGTGTGTGTGTGAGTTACAAACATTTATTTTTCTTTGGCATAAATTAATAATGCTGGTATTATCTTAGCATTCTCTTTTAGATATCTTTCTTTTTTATCGAGATCATTGTACTCGACCCATGTCCCGGCTCTTGGACAAATTGCTGTGTAGTGTCCTAGTTGGATGTTCCTTGTTACCATAGGTTTCTTATATGAAACTACTCCAATTAATTTATATGTGATCCTATTTAATGGATTTATGAAAAATTCGCTAATGTCAGTCATCCTTACTTGACTGACTGCTGTACTCACTGTGAATATTTCAAAAATAATAATATCTCCTGTAAAAGAAACGAATAAGATAATTTTGTGATATACGAGATAATTTTTCTAAAATAATTGAAGAAAGAAGAATTATTTTTATATTCCTTTGTGTGCAATGAAGTCGCAGCATAAAATCTTGTGGAAAGTTAAAAGTAAAGATTATTTTTGATGGCTTAGACATAAAGCATGCTGCGACAATTATTTTTTTAATTTACGTTCAATAATGATTTGGACATTTTAAATCACTTGCCTGTTTCGGATAACGTTGTTTTTTCAAATCCAATACAACCTTCTGTGCAACAAGGATGTTCTCCTTCCAAAAGTACACTTTGCTTAACAATTTCATCAAAATTTGTACCAGTTGCAATTTTTGTTTCTTCAATTTGTATTACAGGTAATATTTTGTATCGTGGCGGACAACCAAAATTGCACTGGGACGTCTCTTTAAAACTGGGAATTTCTTTAAATAATATGCCAGCTAAATATCCTACATTTGTCTCACAATCGATATATTTGCATTCACCGGTATTGGATATCGGAAATATATCTAAAAGAATCTGTGCGCGCAATTTATAAATATTTTGATTAATTCCATTTTTTACGGTATGGACAATTAATTTAAAGAACAAACTTGTTTCTATTGTTTCTTCCATATGTTTCAAAATATTATGTAAGTCATGTCCTGCTGCAAGTAATATTTGGAAAATGCTGTCAAATGCGCAAGTATTAGCGACAGTATAATTGTTATTGTCGATTTTTAATGACTTTAATGAAATATCATTACCGTTTTTCATAATAGGTATTTTTGCAGCTTTTTTACATTTTAAGGCATCTATTATTTTATGCGGTTTACTTCCAAGATATAATGCTTCGCTTTTACTTGATTTTACCTGTCCGAATCCACGCCAATTCTCTACTTCGCGACTTGCCAGAATGTCTTTTATATCTTGCACATTATCTTTGCATATGACGCATACGCGTGGTTGACCATAACCCTCTTCACCATCTCCAAACGGTAAAGAGCATTGAGGTAATGCGTGTACATATTTCTTGCAAAAATGACAAACATGTGCACCTGATGGTTTATCATTATTCTTGCATGCAGGACATGAATTATTTGAATCTAATATTAAATTAATATCGGAATTAGATTCTTTTACAGGTGTGGAAGTCAACAATATATCTTTTGGATCGGTAGATGGTATCGTTGTATTGTTGGTGCTTTGTGCGTCGACAATTTTTAACACTCCACGCAAGTAATCTACGTGTTTCTGAAGAAAGAAATCAATGCGCATCAATGGACAATTTTTTAATAATAAAGATTTTAATTTATTAAATTCGCTTTCGACCGATGCACTAGAAGCAGGTACGCGACCATAACCAAATTGATCTCTATAGATATTTGTCCAGAGTGGTAATAATCTAATATGAATTATCAGACGTTCAACTATCTGTGGAAAATAATGTGGATTGATTCTATCGCCCGTATCTGAAGCAATTGAGGACTTAACTTCATCTAAAATCTGTTTGCCCCACATACTCCAAGAATTTTCAAACGGATTATTAATAAAAATATTTGTTTCATCGTCCTCAATTTCGAATATAGCGCTATCATTGTCATCGGTTTCGAGATTCTCTAATTCTACATTAGTCGCTGTCATTAAATTTATTAATTTGATTCGCTCCAGATCACAATGCGTTGAAGAACCACTTTTTAAATTTCCATCGGTTTCGGACAATGCTATTGTAAAAATGGATTTTACTATTTCTTTTGCATTTATTATGTTTCTGCAGAGTATTAATTGACCAATTGCGCAATCATTTCTGTACAATCGGTGATCATGGCTTTTCGGTATCTATCAAAGCTTTATAATCGAAGGCGGCATTTTTCTCAAAAGCTCGCCGCATGCGTGTCGGCATACGTACGACTCGCGGCGACTCGACTAAAAAATGCCGTCTTCCATTGTAAAGCTTTGATAGATGCCGGGAAGCGGTGGTAACTTGATGTTATCATCGAAATCAATTATCGGCGAGTTGACGATCAAGTTACCACCGCTTCCCGGCATCTATCAAAGCTTTACAATGGAAGACGTCATTTTCGAGTCGAGTCGCCGCGAGTCGTACGTATGCCGACACGTATGCGGCGAGCTTTTGAGAAAAATGCCGCCTTCGATTATAAAGCTTTGATAGATACCGAAAAGCCATGATCACCGATTGTACAGAAATGATTGCTCTTCAGTCTTGAGCAACTCTTCAGAAAGGACAGTTCACCACATTTTCACCACATCAAATAGTATTAAGTGCGAATTGTTAATATGAATCCAATACGCGGCAGACCGGGAAAAGTTGATCCGTCAAAAATAAAAGAAGCAATATTAAAATACAAAAATATTATTAATAACAATAATAATATTATTTCAAAGACGCATGATATCTGGAACATTATAGCACGAGAGCTAGAAAATAAAGTGACCAGTAATAATTTATATGTGTTTACAATGTGCAATAGGTATGGCATAAAAAATGTGATTTTGAACAAAGATACGTGCAATGACAAATGTGTTTCCGCGAGTGAAAGTCTGTTAAGTGACAGTTCAAATTGGAACGAAGGATCCGTAACTTGCTCGCCGGATGATAATGAAAAGCATCTTACTATTTCCCTGCTAAGAGAAGATTTTACAAATCTCTTGGTTGAAAAAGTATACAAGCGACGAGTAAATGAAAAAGGAAAAATGTACTATCGTTTACGCAAAGTTCTACATCCTGGGAAATGGCAGGAGCTATTAACAAATAAATTTTGGGAAGCCACGCATATGAAATGTGGTTTCCAATTTAAAAATCATTATATTTCTGCAGATGCAAGAACTGGCACTATCAATGGTAAGATTGTTATGAATGATATGATATTATAAAACTGAGTGATATTATAAAACTTTTATTAGCCTTACTATTGCAACGCTAGAGTGACATTTAAATAATTCAAAGCTTATAAATTTAAAGAAAACAAAAAAGCCAAATATATTCATATTCTATAGCCATATTTTATAGAAATGTTTTATTATATCTTCTTAACTTTTCGCTGATTTGCTCTTAAGTCGTTCTGTTGGAAAATTTGTAGAACTACTTTATGGAAAACTCTTTATATATGTATAGTCTCTTTATATATAGTCTTAATTCTTTGGTTATTACGCACAATGATTTAGATTCGCGCGTTGCTGTTATCTATTACGCACGTTCAACGGTGAAGTTTTATGTACAGCAGTATAGTTCAGCGTCCATAGAAAAGAGTAGCTAAAGGATTAAGAGATGATGAAAAGACGTGCGGTTTTACTCTATTTATATATATAAAAAAAGATATATATGTACAATTTTCTTTCACATAGTTTGAACATATAAATATATTTTTATGGTACAATTTTCAATCCACGAATATGTAAATTCAAAGATGATAATTTTTTCTTCAGGTTCTTGTAAATGCGGCAGTACATTAAGATGTACAATAGAGGATACTGATTGCACTAATAATTATCTACAATTAAATTGCACGTACACACAAGGAAGAGGAAATTGCGGCAAGCGATATTTAAGAAATCCCATAAGAACAATCGTCGGCAAGGAATTGCAGCAAAAGGCAGTTCATGTATATCGAGCTGAAAAAGCGCACATGTTGATGGCAGAGGGAAATCCAGAGCCTCCTCATTTATATAGTTCGGCTGTTTTGCATGCAGCTAAAGCAGAGGCTGTAAAGGCGAATTATGTGCATGCGGATGCTTTGAAAGCATTAGTTATTTTAAAATCAACATCTCTGAACAATGTAATTCATAACATTGGATTAGATCCAATTTTTGTTCATTACTGGACTAATCATCAGTTAAATGTTTATAGAAAATATTCCGTCGAAAATGATGCGTGTATATTTGTCGATGCGACCGGTAACGTTGTAAAAAAAATATGTAAAGCTGACGGATCAATTTCAAAGCATATCTTTTTATACCATTGCGTCATTAATTGCGAGAATGGACAATTTTCAATTTGCCAAATGATAAGTGAAAGTCACAACACCAACTCGATTCATTTTTGGCTGGCAGAATGGTTACGTTCTGGTGCATCAGTGCCTAAAGAAGTAGTATGCGATTCGTCCAGAGCGCTTCTAATCGCAATTACTCGCGCATTTACAGGCTATCTTAATATTGAAAATTACGCCGATGCATTTAGAAACTCCAATTTACCTAGAAGCTATATTAGAATTGATGTCGCACATTTCATAAAACTATATTCTAAAATATGTAAAACTTTAAATAAGCGAGTAAGAACTTTTTACTTAGGCGCAATTGGTCAATTAATACTCTGCAGAAACATAATAAATGCAAAAGAAATAGTAAAATCCATTTTTACAATAGCATTGTCCGAAACCGATGGAAATTTAAAAAGTGGTTCTTCAACGCATTGTGATCTGGAGCGAATCAAATTAATAAATTTAATGACAGCGACTAATGTAGAATTAGAGAATCTCGAAAACCGATGACAATGATAGCGCTATATTCGAAATTGAGGACGATGAAACAAATATTTTTATTAATAATCCGTTTGAAAATTCTTGGAGTATGTGGGGCAAACAGATTTTAGATGAAGTTAAGTCCTCAATTGCTTCAGATACGGGCGATAGAATCAATCCACATTATTTTCCACAGATAGTTGAACGTCTGATAATTCATATTAGATTATTACCACTCTGGACAAATATCTATAGAGATCAATTTGGTTATGGTCGCGTACCTGCTTCTAGTGCATCGGTCGAAAGCGAATTTAATAAATTAAAATCTTTATTATTAAAAAATTGTCCATTGATGCGCATTGATTTCTTTCTTCAGAAACACGTAGATTACTTGCGTGGAGTGTTAAAAATTGTCGACGCACAAAGCACCAACAATACAACGATACCATCTACCGATCCAAAAGATATATTGTTGACTTCCACACCTGTAAAAGAATCTAATTCCGATATTAATTTAATATTAGATTCAAATAATTCATGTCCTGCATGCAAGAATAATGATAAACCATCAGGTGCACATGTTTGTCATTTTTGCAAGAAATATGTACACGCATTACCTCAATGCTCTTTACCGTTTGGAGATGGTGAAGAGGGTTATGGTCAACCACGCGTATGCGTCATATGCAAAGATAATGTGCAAGATATAAAAGACATTCTGGCAAGTCGCGAAGTAGAGAATTGGCGTGGATTCGGACAGGTAAAATCAAGTAAAAGCGAAGCATTATATCTTGGAAGTAAACCGCATAAAATAATAGATGCCTTAAAATGTAAAAAAGCTGCAAAAATACCTATTATGAAAAAACGGTAATGATATTTCATTAAAGTCATTAAAAATCGACAATAACAATTATACTGTCGCTAATACTTGCGCATTTGACAGCATTTTCCAAATATTACTTGCAGCAGGACATGAATTACATAATATTTTGAAAACATATGGAAGAAAACAATAGAAACAAGTTTGTTCTTTAAATTAATTGTCCATACCGTAAAAAATGGAATTAATCAAAATATTTATAAATTGCGCGCATAGATTCTTTTAGATATATTTTCCGATATCCAATACCGGTGAATGCAAATATATCGATTGTGAGACAAATGTAGGATATTTAGCAGGCATATTATTTAAAGAAATTCCCAGTTTTAAAGAGACGTCCCAGTGCAATTTTGGTTGTCCGCCACGATACAAAATATTACCTGTAATACAAATTGAAGAAACAAAAATTGCAACTGGTACAAATTTTGATGAAATTGTTAAGCAAAGTGTACTTTGGAAGGAGAACATCCTTGTTGCACAGAAGGTTGTATTGGATTTTGAAAAAACAACGTTATCCGAAACAGGCAAGTGATT
>CAJQTV010000336.1:0-97236 GCA_907163055.1 Formica aquilonia x Formica polyctena | reverse complement strand
TTCTAAGATCTCATTCAATCAATCAAATGATTCCATCTCAAAATTGAACTTAAGACAATCTCAAATATAACATCGGATTATGAATACCGATCAGAATAAGCCCTTTTATATGTGCACCTTTAGAGCCAAAGCACAAACTTTTGCATAAGCACATGATCATAAACATAAGGGAATTGATTGTTCCATTTCCTTATGCATATGTTTATGGACCAATCTTTATACTTATGGTTATACGCTTAAGGCCCTTGCACGTTCAAAAGTTTTAGTTGTAATAATCATAAGGCCGTAAGCAAATTGACCAATCACAATCAAACATTCTAAAAGGTAATAAAAATGTTTGAACTGTGATTGGTCGATTTGTTTACGATTACGACTAAAACTTTTTGATTTGTCTCATTATTCTGTACATAAAAGTATTACGGTAAGATTATCGAAAACTAAATATTTTACGAGATATTAATTTTTTATATCAAAATATGTCAGATTAAAATATAAAATAACTCAAAAAGTACTTAATGAAAAAATACTTTATTATAGTGTTTTGGAAAGCTCTCGACATATACTATAAAAATATGCAATAAAAAATAGGGGATTCCATTTAAGAAATTAAAGGTGTCCTTGACTTGACGGTACCATCCAAGGTCAAACCAATGACACCATCTTATGTTCCCCTCAAAACCATACAATTTTTGTTCAAAACGTTTTTCTCTAAAATGCTTAGTTTTTGAAGGAAAAAGGGTGTACGGGTGGTCTAGGACACCCTGTATATATTCCGATATATGCATAAATTCATGTATTAAAGCATTCTTATTACCGAGCGTATAATAATTATTTTTGGGCGCGTTCGAGCCGCGAGACGACCGGACGCGCGAAAGAAACACCGGAATCGCCCAGTGATGAGCGCGGAGTACGCGTGACGCAATTTCGTAAAATCGCTGGAGGGCAGACGAACACCAGAGTAACAGACAAATGAACTGAGATATGAGTCTCGTGCATACAAAAAAGTTAATCTTTATTATGAGATGGGTGCACAAATCACAATGAGTGAAGCCTGTGGAAACCCTCGACAGGCGGTGGCTCCCGTGTTTTGCCGAAATCATTGTCCGACTGACGTGAGACTGACGGCTTTCCGACGGAACTCGGAATTCTTCGGCGAACGGCGCAGAGACCCAAAGGGTTAAGATCGGGCCAATGATCGGCCCGGTATATTGATTTCATGGCGAGCGATCGCGAGCACAAGACTTTACGGAACGAACTGAAGCGAGCAAAGGCCGTTCCACATGTGCGCAAGATACAGCAATTTTGTGTGCTTCGCATGCGAGAACGGGCGCAAGACTGCCGAGCCAAGGACCGAATTTAATGACGAGGAATTTCGCCGAGAACCTACGCTGTTTGTCGCGTATCGGATTGGTTTCGATAATATCGTTCGATCGGCTCGGCGTATTGCGATCTAGGCGAAAAAAACGGCTTGAACATGCAAAAAAGAGGACGAACGGTCGCGATAGCGGGTGCGAGCGAGTTTTGGCGCGACCGAATTCCTTTGCGTGTTTCGAAATAATGTTTAATTTTCATGCTCGAAATTTGTTGAGTATGTCGAATCCGAACATACCGCCCGCCTTGAAACGCGGGTTTCAAAATAATTCGAATACTCAAAGGGATTGGGCCAAATAACATGATAGCCGCTACAAGTCCATAGTGATTGAAAATTATTGACTCCGAAAAAAAGACAACAAAATTTTAATTAAGAAAAGGCAAGTCTTCAAATAAACAACAAAAAAAATTACAAGAAAAGAAACTGGACTTGAACGCACCACCCGCCTTGCCGCGAGACGGTATTAATGATACACTTACTTACTCCTTAAACAGAGAAAGGAGCTCTCGAAGAATTAGAACATGATTGAAATAACCGGCTTAGAAGTAAAACGGGCTTACATGATCGATAGGTTACGGTCATACAATATAAGTCGCAACGCTAATTACAATGAACGCAGTACAAGATCTCGATTGATTCACTGGCTAAGTGCGCCGCTCTCGACTGGCAGAACACAGAGCTTCACGATCGGGCGCTTGAATTCCGAGGTGGCGGTTTTGACCGTCACAACTCTCGTCAAACTATCCGACCCGGGTTGAAGCCGTGTGATTCGTCCGAGTTCCCATTTGCAGGGAGGTAAATTCGCATTCCGCAACAAGACTAATTGGCCGATTTTAACCGATGGTTGTACTTTTCGCCATTTGCTGCGCTGTTGCAACGTATTCACATAGTCGCACGCCCAGATCTTCCAAAACCGCTCTGTCACGTGACGAATGAGCTGCCATCGCGACAATCGGTTTTCGTTTAGCGAAACAAGGGATGGTTCCGCCGGAACAGTGAGAGTTTGACCTATTAAGAAATGCCCCGGAGTGAGACTATCAAACTCATCAAGCGAATCCGACAACGGCGCGAAAGGACGTGAATTTAAACATGTCTCAATCTTGCACAACAGAGTGGTGAATTCTTCGAATGTGAGCGTATGCTCACCTAAGACGCGTCGCAAGTGATGTTTGACACTCCGAACGCCTGCTTCCCACATTCCGCCGAAATGAGGGGCCGATGGTGGAATGAAATTTCACGTTACGTTATCACACGCGGTTTGGTTAAGAAAGTTCGGATCGCGGACCGCAGACTGATAAGCAATCTGGAGCTCTTTACGAAAGTAGTTCCGTTATCCAAATACATCGAGTGCGAAAGGCCTCGACGAGAACAAAATCTCAAATAAGCGTTGAGAAATGATGAGGTCGAGTAGTCGACCACTAATTCTAAATGAATGGCGCGTGTTGCCAGACATACAAATAACGCAATGTATGCCTTTCGTGAGACGACCCCTCGACCGGCAGAGACACGAACTCTGACCGGTCCAGCGTAGTCTAGACCGCAATGTGAGAAGCATCGTGACGGAGGCGAAACTCGCATCGCGGGGAGATCCCCCATAAGCTGCATCGGGACGGCCGCGCGTTCTCGAACGCAAGCAATGCAGCGGTGAATCACTGCTTTTACCATACTCTGAGCACGAAGAATCCAATAGTCTTGACGGATAATGCTCAGAGTTAGCTGTGGCCCTCCATGCAATGCTCGATTGTGCGCTTGCAACACTATAAGTTGCGGCTGCGAGGCCAATAAGATCGGATGTCTAACACTATACGGAAGAGGAGCGTGACGCAGGCGGCCCCCGACACGAAGGATTCCGTCGGCATCAAGAAACGGCATGAGACCGACGATAGAGCTTCGAGACGCGACCCTCTGCCCCTTGGTCAGATTATTAATCTCAACGGCGAACAAATTGACTTGGATGCGTTTGACCCAGAATGTCTTTGCTAATCCGAGGTAGACTGGATTGAGAGCCTTGCTCGGTTGAGCGTCGGCTTGAGAGTCGACTTTGCAACGTCGACAGGCATAAAGAAATTTAAACATATACGCCGTAACACGAATCAGTCGAGGCCACGACGAATATCGTGACGCGAGATCCCAATGAGCGCCAGGTGCCGATACCTGCAGCGAAATAACCTTTTCCTCAACATCGATGTTGACAGGAGGAGGAAGTGTCTCGTGAGGCCAGTCCTCCTTGGAAGAATGCAACCAAGATGGGCCTTGCCACCACAGTGCATGAGGGAGGTGATCGTCGCCCAACAACCCTCGCGATGTACAATCCGCGGGGTTATCTGATGTGGGCACGTGACGCCACTCAGCATCTGACAGACGGGATTGAATTTCGTCTACTCGATTGGCGACAAAGGTTTTCCACCGTGATGGATGAGAGCGCAGCCACGTGAGAACGATGGTCGAGTCCGTCCGACAAAAACATGGAACTGCTTTAAAAGGTAGCGAATGCCGGACGAAGTTCATGAGATGGACAAGGAGAAAAGACGCGGATAACTCGAGACGAGGAACTGTAAGAGAAGCAATTGGTGCAACCTTTGATTTGCCAGTTAGAAGCGATACAGTAATCTCGCCGGAAGCTGAAATAACTTTCAAATAGACGGATGCAGCATAAGCGAGCGTTGAAGCGTCAGCAAAACCGTGTAACTCCATATGTGTCACGTCACTTCGAAATCCGGTCCAACGAGCGATTTTTAAATCGTTAAGATGCGATAGCTTAGAATAGACAGTTTGCCATTTGTCTAGAAGAGGATTGGAAATGACGTCATCCCACGAGAGTTTAAGTCGCCAAAGTTGCTGCATAAGTATCTTTGCCGATACAGTGACAGGAGTCACCCAGTGGATCGTACAATTTCGCGATAGTAGAAATGATCTCGCGCTTGGTCCACGACCCAGAAGAAGTGAGCGAGACCTTGAACTGAAATATATCACGCGTCGGATTCCAAACAATACCGAGAATTTTTAGTTTTTCGTCGGTCGCAATTAATTTATCGCAGGCTAAACCGTGATCCGACGGATCGATGTCCTCAAGTAAAAGAGGTGAATTGCTTGCCCATTTGCGTAGGGTGAACTTGCCGCATTGCAAAAGTGAAACGAGTTGGTCGCGAGACTGTTTCACGAGCGTCGGATCATCACCGCCGAATAATACGTTGTCGACATAAATCTGATCGCGAAGAATCGGAACCGCTAGCGGAAACCGATGCCCTTCATCATCGATTAAGCTTTTAAGCACGCGAAGCGCAAGATAGGGAGCGCATGTCATTCTGTAAGTGACCGTAAGTAATTGATAATCGATCGGACAGTCCTTGTCACCTTGCCAAAGAACGCGTTGATAATCAATATCCTTTTGATCGACCAAAATCTGTCGATACATTTTTGCGACATCGGCAGTATAAACGAATTTAAATTGTCGCCATTGCAGTAGAATCGCAGGTAAATCCGTTTGCAATTTTGGACCGGCAAGTAGATGATTGTTCAAGGACGAGCCGTTCGACGTAACGTTGGATGCGTTAAAGACGACGCGTAAGTGCGTCGTGGCACTACCTTCCCGGAAGACCGGATGATGCAGAATATATACGCGCTGATCGAGAGGGGCTTGCGTTTCCGACACCCGACGCATGTGCCCGAGCGTTTCATATTCGCGCATGAATTCCGAATATTCATTTGCCAAATCTGAACTTGAGCGAAACCGACGCGACAACAAATTATATAGTCGTTCGGCAGAGACTCGTGACCGTCCGATATCAATCGGAGGACCTTTCTTGAAAGGCAATCGCACAATATAACGTCCTTCGTTATTGCGCGAATGTGTCTCTTGATAATGAGCTTCACACTGCTCATCTTGAGGCGAAAGAGTTTGCAATTGAGGGAGTTCCTTAATTTCCCAAAATCGCCGAATGTCTTTGGCGAGATGTTGTAGAGATGTGCAATGATGCACCGTGATATTAACGGAGGATCGACCTGCCGGACTGTACCCAGTAGGAGAGCCATAAAATTTCGAATTCGTTTTGAGAGGACCGGAGATGATCCATCCGAAAATTGTCTCTTGCGCAGCGAGTTGCCCGACCATCCCTTTGCGACGGCCGTCGAGAAGCAGATCATGATATACATCCGCCCCGAGAATAGCCTGAATCGGATCGGAACCGGTTGGATCATTATCCGCCCATGTTATGTCCGAGATATGCGGAAAAGAGTTAAGATCTGAAACGCGAGTCGGAGCATATGCCGTTAATGAATTTAAAATGAGCGCTATTGTAGAGACCGACGGAGTATCAGCGGCGCGAGACGAGATAGTGATGGAGGCGGCATGTCGAACCGTGCCGGCATGGACAATGCCGATGGCAGTGATTGACCTCATTTTGCGAATGCGTTTGGCTTGTAATAATTGCGCTACATTCTCTGAAATTAATGTAGCTTCGGAGCCCTGATCGATCAGAGCCCTCACCGTTACAGAGCGACCGGAAGCGACCTTGATTTGGACCCATGCGGTCGCGAGAAGAACTTGCGAATTAATATCAGGTTTCGTGGAAGCCGATAGCGAGTTGACTTCAACAGTTGTCATAGACGATTGCGCCGACGGCGTGGGTGGCGGCGTAACCGCCGAAGCGCCAGCAACTGAATCCGAATCAGCGTGAAGCATCGAATGATGTCGTTTATCACACGACCGGCACGTGTATTTACTCTTTCACTCCTGAGCGGAGTGACGAGTACTCAAACAATTGAAACATCATTTAAACCGTTTGACGACTTCCCGACGCTGATTCGGATTCTTTGCAATAAAATCCGGACAATGATTCAAAAAATGTCGTGACTTGCACAACGGACAAACCATCGAGACGCCGAGAGACGCCGTCGTTACATTGACGCGCGATGCATGCGCGGATTTGGCCGCCGGTTTCGCAGTAGAGGCTGGCGAACATTTCTCCAGTGCGCGAATGCGAAAAAGGACGAACTGATTCAGATCTTCGTACGTTGGCGGCGTTTCGACATGGCTCGTGTGGAGAGTCCACGCCTTGCGAGTAGCATGATCTAATTTTTGAGACAATATATGAATGAGTATGTCGTTCCAGAGATTACTCGGAGATCGCTCTAACTTTTGCAAAGATGCGATCGTAATGTTAATTTTATCGCAGAGAAGCTGCAGATCTGAAGCCGACTCTCGAGACACTGCCGACAAGCCGAACAACGTAGAAAGATGCGATGTGAGTAATCGTCGCTTGTTCTCAAATCGCGCAGTCAACGCCTGCCATGCAATTGAGAAGTTATCCGCGGTAATCGCGATGTTCCCAATGGTCTCAAGAGAGCGGCCTTTCAATGAAGATGCGAGATAATGCATGCGCACGAAATCGCTAACGTCCCGATTCTTTATAATGAGCGCGGTAAATCTATCGCGTAAGTTCTCCCATTCCGCATAATCGCCATCAAACGGAGGTAAACGTATCGGCGGAAGATGGGAGAGCGAAAGAGCGGACGCATCGGAATTTGAATGTCCACTAACGAGAGACTGGTTCGGACTAACAGGTGGCTCGAACTCCTCCAAGCAGTCCATCATGTAATCCAACGTGGTGGTGTAGATGTCCTCGGTGCGGTCGAACATCGCCTTGCTGAAGTATTCCAGCGTGGCTCGGGAAGATGGAGGAGTCGTCTGCGTCAAATGAACGTGGCCCTCCTGATAGGGACGCCAAAGCTCCTTGAGAGCTCCGATCCGAAAGCGAACCTTCGCTGCCGTCAGATTATTTTTTCCGACTTTCTTAAAGTTGTCCAACGCCCGCTCGATAGAGTGCTGCAGCACCAATTGTGCAGACAGCTGTTCCGACATGATGTCGATTGACTTTCACAATTGACGATAATGTTCTGACCTCCACACGCACTCACGATCCGGCTCGAAGGACCAGTTATATGGGCACGGTCGAGCCGCGAAACGACCGGACGCGCGAAAGAAACACCGGAATCGCCAAGTGATGAGCGCGGGGTACGCGTGACGCGATTTCGTAAAATCGCTGGAGGGCAGACGAACACCAGAGTAACAGACAAATGAACTGAGATATTGTCTCGTGCATACAAAAAAGTTAATCTTTATTATGAGATAGGTGCACAAATCACAATGAGTGAAGCCTGTGGAAACCCTCGACAGGCGGTGGCTCCCGTGTTTTGCCGAAATCACTGTCCGACGGACGTGAGACTGACGGCTTTCCGACGGAACTCGGAATTCTTCGGCGAACGGCGCAGAGACCCCAAGGGTTAAGATCGGGCCGATGATCGGCCCGGTATATTGATTTCTTGGCGAGCGAACGCGAGCACAAGACTTTACGGAACGAACTGAAGCAAGCAATAGGCCGTTCCACACGGGCGCAAGATACAGCGATTTTGTGTGCTTCGCATGCGAAAACGGGCGCAAGACTGCCGAGCCGAGGACCGAATTTAATGACGAGGAATTTCGCCGAGAACCTACGCTGTTTGTCGTGTATCGGATTGATCTCGATAATATCGTTCGATCGGCTCGGCGTATCGCGATCTAGGCGAAAAAACGGCTTGAACATGCAAAAGAGGACAAACGGTCGCGATAGCGGGTGCGAGCGAGTTTTTGCGCGACCGAATTCCTTTGCGTGTTTCGAAATAATATTTAATTTTCATGCTCGAAATTTGTTGAGTGTGTCGATTCCGAACAATTTTTATACATTTTTTTTATGACGGAGGGGAAATGCCTTTACGCATACCCCGCCTCGATGAGGTTCGAGGCGGGGTTATGTGGGGCTCACTCCCGGCCTAAACAAACGGCCGGGGGACTACCCACTAAAACCCCTCCGGGTGATCTAGGCCCGGGTGTTAGAGAAGATCTCTCCGGAAACTGGCTGTTGCACTACTTCGGAGAGGCCTTCCGCCTGCGAGCCTGGCACGTGGGGGGGAGTATTGATCTCCCCCCAGAGTCCCCGTCATCTTGGGGACTCCCGCTCGTATTGGGGAGAGGGGGACCACCACCCCTCTCTCCCACTTCCCGCCGTTGGCGTGGCGGGGTAGACGTGATCGGGCCCGAGTACCCCACTCGGATCGCCGGCCACCGGGCCCGCGTGTCTCGCGGGCCCTGCGCGTCGGCAGGGGAAGCCGACATGGACCGGAGCCAATAGGCCCCAGATCATTTCCCCCCGACGCGTCACACCGTTGCCGGGAAGGGTCTCGTGGGCTGCGAGGGACAACTGTCCCTGCGCCCATCGACCTCCCCCACCCCGTTGGGGCCACCTGGCGCGGCGCTGCTCCGCGCCTCTGCGGCCGGCGGGCACGGAGGGTTGGCGGGTCCTGCCCGAAGGCACTCCCCACGTCCTCCCCCGGCCCCCGGTCACTCCACCCCGTTGGAGGGCTCCTCGGCGTCCGCCGGGGAGTCTCTCCCTTTCCCTTTCGGCCTCCTCCTTCCGCAGCATCACTGCCTCGCAGAAGAAGAAGACCGCTCTCCAAGAACCCCCGCCCTCGAGCATCGTCGCAATGACGCCCGAGAGCGAGAGGTCGCTACTCCCTAATTGTTGGACGAGGACACGACGCTCCTCTGCCCACGCTGGACAAATCTCCAGCGTGTACTGCGCCGTGTCCTCGTCCCTATCACAGTGGTGGCAGCATGCGTCCTCCTCGCGACCGATACGACACAGGTAGGAGCCGAAGCACCCATGGCCCGTAAACACCTGTGCATTACGGTATGACACCTCGCCATCCGCTCTCTCCACCCATTTAATCAGGCGGGGGCGGATGGCCTCGACGACGCGCATCCCCGAAGTATCTCGGGGATTGGAGAGGTCTTCCAACCACCTCTCCAGCATGCGCCGCCGAGTCTGGAGCCTCACGGCAGCCCTGACCCGCGGGACCAAAACTACACCCAGCCCACCGAGCTCTTTTGTACGCCCGTACACTTCTGCGTACATCTGGGCGTACAGCTCGATGGGCGGCAGTCCCGCCAGGACAGAGGCCGCCGCATGCGACACCGTCAGGTATCCGCGGATGACCCTGATGGCAACCCGCCTAAATATTCGGCGCAGCAACATCCTGTTGCGCCTACTTGCCATCAGGGCATCCGCCCAAACTGGTGACCCATAAAGGGCCACCGCCCGGACGATCGTCGCATAAAGACGGCGCACCTTCCCATCCGGACCACCCAAGTTGGGCAGGAGGCGGCTCAGAGAGTGAGCCACTGCCTCCACCCTGGGGGCCAGACGTTGGAAGTGCCCGTTGAAGCTTCAGGTGTCGTCCAGGTAGAGACCCAGATACTTCAACTGGGTCTCCACCCGGACGGAGATGCCATCCACCACGACATAGGCCGCATCCGGGGGGGCTCCGTGCATACGGTTCCGCCTCCACCGACGGAAGAAGAGCGCCTCAGACTTATGAGGCGCCACCTCCAGGCCCATGCCGTGGATTGCGCGGGCGACGCACGCTACCGCCACGTTGGCCGCTCTAACGGCTTCCCCCCAGCTATCTCCCCCGGCCAGCACTATAGTATTATCGGCATAGCCGACGACGCTGCAACCGGGGGGAAGGGCAGTACCAAGGACCTTGTTGTACGCGAGGTTCCACAGAGTTAGGCCCAAGACTGACCCCTGTGGAACCCCGCAGTACATCCCTCTTCTGCACAGGAGTACACGGTTATCCGTGTACTCCAGCCGCCTGTCCCGGATGTAAGCTTCCAGGATTCCCACCAGGTAGGGGGGGAGGCCAAAGTTGACGGCGGCCTCCCTCACCCTGTTCAAGGGCAAGGTGTTAAACGCGTTGCGGATATCAAGAGATACCGCAACGACCACCCTGCCCTCCTCCATGATGGACTCCGCGAGGGATCTGACGCGAAAGATCGCATCGATTGTTGATCTTCCCTCGCGGAATCCAAATTGATCCTGGTGGAGATCCATTCCCTCCCGGGAAAGGTGCCGGACGAGGCGGTCTACCAGCAAGCGTTCCAACAGATTGCCCGCCTCGTCCAGCAAACATATCGGCCTATAGGCAGAAGGGGAGTTCCCTGGCTTGCCCCCCTTTGGGATGAGGACCAATCGGGCTCTCACCCAAGCCGGGGGGAAATACCCTTGCCTGAGGCAGCTTGTAAAGAGCTGCCTCAGGCGCTCGGACAGGTGGTCCAAGGCCAAAACCCAGACCCGTCCGGGGATACCGTCTGGGCCCGGGGTCTTATTGCCCCGCAGCCTTAATCGACGGATTACACTGGCCATCTCGTCCCTCGTCACCTCCAAGTCCTCGGTCCATGGAGCGGCGACCTCCTGGCCGCCGCTCGAAAAGGGGGGATCCTCCAAAGGAAAGAGGGCCCTCAGGACCTCATCGAGAATCTGGGTTTCAAGGGACTCCGTCACCGGGGGCGATCTCAGCGGACCATGATCTCAGCCTGTTAAGCACAAGCTTATAAGGGCGCTCCCATGGGTCTGAGTTCAGGGAGTAGAGTAACTCGTCCCACTTCCTGGCCTTGGCCCGCCTGATCGCCGCGGCGTCTGGCGGCTATCGAGGAGCGCCGTAAGTCGGCTATCTCCTCGGCTACCACCAGTACGCTGCCCTCCGCGGGCAGGGGTTGGTCCGGAGCATCGCAAAATCGCAAGCATCGCGAAGCGCGCCCCGGAACCAATTTACTTTCCTTTCTATCCCCCGCCCTTCACCCCTCGGGCACGGCCAATCGGCCGCGAGGACAGCCCCGATCAGCCTGTCCGAGTTCAGCTTCCGTAGGGCCCATCTGCGTGGCCGGGCATGTCCCCGGCCCTGAGAGCGGCTGAGCACCCCGTGGCGAGTGGCGGTAAGGACCATCTCTATATAGAGATGATCCGATAGTGTTTCACACTCCGTCGCCACCCGCCAACTACTAACTAAGCGCGCGGCGGCAGGGGTGGCCCAGGATAAATCCGGGATCGACTGCCACCGCACGAGGGTGCTCCTCAACCCCGTGTTAAGCAAACACAGGCCCAGTGCCGCCGCCCAGTCCTCTAGGACCCTGCCTCTAGCGTTCGTCAACCGGGAACCCCAACGCGTCGACTTCGCGTTAAAGTCCCCGGACGGGGAGCTGTAAGGATTCACTGGAAGGTTATCCAGGATAAAGAGATCTCTTGAATGTCAGGATTAAGAGAGGCTTAAATAACGGGAGGTTTTCCAGCATGGATTATTAAAGAATTACAGCGTTTGTATGCTGTATAAATATATATGTATATTTGTGAAACACAATATAACGTTGTTACGAATACGCGAACTCTTACTAGCGGTATCTAACCGAAAATAGCTTAGAGCTTCTTAACGCGTGGAAGGCTTAGCACGCACTCGCTCTCTTCCTTCGCGAGTCTTCTACTTGAACCGGCAGCGCCGATCGCCAGTTTTTCCTTAACCAAAAGTAAAGATTTCCGGACGGGGCAGTTGGCGGCGATAAACAGCCGCCACCCCGTCCAAAAACGCCTCGTAATGGGCGAGGTCCACGTTCGGGGAGACATAACATCCCACCACGGAGATAGGCCCCCTGCGAACCGCCACTACTCCCCGCCCCGCCTCTACCGGCGTGCAGCAGGGGAGTAGGGGGTCGCTCTTCCACGTGATTGCGACAGAGCCCGCCCCGTCGCCAATCCAACATGGACTGGTTTTGGGGACTTGGTAGGGCTCTGCCGCAATCCCCAATCCACAACCACGCTCCGCCAGCGTATGCAGAAAGAGGTCCTGCGCCCGGCGGGCGTGGTTGAGATTGGCCTGTACAATCCTGAGGGCCGCTCATAGACATAGTATATCTAGACCGAGTGTTGAGGAGTGGGAGCCGAGGTGCACGTAGAGAAGGACATACTCTGTTTCGTGCCCCTTGCGTTCTCTCTCGCTCGCACGTAGCATGACAAAAGAGAGCGCTATGCTATGTGCGAGTGAGAGAGAACGCAAGGGGCACGAAACAGAGTATGTCCTTTTCTACGTGCACCTTTACCCCCACTCCTTAAATAAAGGCAAACGCTCGGTCTAGATATACTATGTCTATGGGGCCGCCATTTGTCGCGGCCCTCAAGGTCAGCCATTCTCACCTCCGACAATGTTGTCGGAGGCGAGACGGCCGTCAGCGCGGCTCTGGGAGGCCTTTTCTCCTTGGAGGCCTACTCTGAGACCCCCTTATCGTCCGCCCCGCGCTTGCGGGAGTCGGACTCAATCTCCATAATCTCGGCCAGCTTAACTGGCCGAGACCCTTCGGCGGAGGGAAGCGTTACGCGCCTCCCTTGCGCCGGCCTTTTCTTTTTCGGGGGAGTGCATTTCGCACTCCCCACACAATAGTCCGAGGGGCGGCCGAGACCGGCACACACCGGGCACCGCACCCGCTCCGTACAGTCGCGGGCCAGGTGCCCCACCTCGCCACACCTGTAGCAACAGCCCCGTCGGTCGACGGGGTTGTTGTTTCTAAGCAGCGATAATATTGCAAGGGGCGCTTGTCCAGCAGCTCCACCGCTGCGCGGGACCATCCAATTTGGATGGCCCGGGCAGCCGCGATCCTATTGGCCTCCGCCAGGGGGCACTGCACCCACACGGTGCCCATGCCTCGGGCCGGGAACTTTATGTCCCCGACCCGGACATCCCCCGGCTGGCAGCCACCCCTCGCCGCTACGGCCGACGCCCCATCGCCGGCCCGCAGCGACCTATCGAGGCCCCGGAGCCGCCGGACCTCCGCTATGCGGACGGGGCGAGCAATCTTCACGCCCTCATTTCCCGCGAAGATACGGCGCAGGTCCCCGGACAGGGCATCGGCTTTCTGAGCGGACGTTGGGCCATGCTTCTCCCCGGAACCGGGGAGCTCCACGACCATGGCGCCCGTGGGCGCCTCCCTGACTCGGAGGGAGTCGATCCCAAGTTTTTTGAGGTCGATCTCCCTCCTAGCTTTCTCTAGGGTCGCCTCGTATCCCCCATCCGCGCAGGTGATTGTCACCGCAGCGATACGGGGAGACCTCCTTCTAATAGCCCCCCTTTTCAAGGGCTGCTGTCTGCCCTGCTGCTGTCGCTGCCCCCCTTTGCTCTCCGGAGCAGGGGGGGGCACGGGCAGCGGGCAACCCTTGCCCTCTGGGCCTGGCCAGTTGATCGGCCTCGACCCTTTGGGCTCTCCCCTCCCTTCTACCTACGACCCGGGATCAGGGTTCATCCTGGCCCCAGGCACGCGGGAGAGGAGAGAGGGGTCCCCGCGTTCGCGGTGGCCGTTGGGCTCCACCGGGGGGTGGCATCCAGTGATGCCAGAATTGAGACGCGAGCAACATGCAACCGAGGTGGAGGGGATAACACACACAAGCGCAAACCGCGTACGTGTGAGCTCGGCGCTTCGGCTAGCTTCGGATAACAGAAGAGGACAGATGTACTGTTTTCTGTCTCTCTCCTTCCTACCGAGCCGGCAACGATACGGGCGACGGGCGACGGGCGACGAGCGACGGGCGACGGGCGATGTTGTTCGTTTCTCGATTCTTGATGCATGACAGCGTTAAATGTTCTTTTAAAGCCTATTAATGTGTTATATATTAAATGTTTTCTTTCAACCTTCTTCTTTAATATGTTTTAAATTAAATGATTTTTTACGTTTTTGATAATATATATTTATATCAGAGTTATAAGAGAGAATGCATTATTATATTAAGACAATACTCTGCTTTAATTTTTTTTTTAAATTTATGTCTACTGCATATAAAAGTATTCGAGTAAAATACTCGAAGGTTGAACATTATATTAAACATTTCATATTCTACATACCGAGAAAAAAAATAATTTGATAGTAGAAAATTTTATTTTATTCGAGAAAACTATTTATTCGGTGAATTTTAATAACGTTTTTGTTTATTGTTAAATCTTTAAGTTTCTTAAGTATAATATATTTATTTAGTAAATATAATAAATATTAAATATATTTTTCTTATCAAAAACAATATCCAGATTATTAAAAAATATTATTTAAATGAAAAGAAATTATACAAAGATAAAAAATGAATATTGTTAGAACAAATCAAATAATTTTTGTTAATAATATACTGAAAGAATAAAAATATATATATTATGCCAGCACTTTTATATATTTAAATAAAAAAATATGTATTAATTAAAGCAGTATTGTTTTAATGTAATAATGTATTTTCTTATTACTCTGGTATAAATATATAGTATCAAAAGGTTGTAAATATATTTTTAAATTGGAGAAATAATATTTGCAATTGTAAATATATTTACAAAGCATTGGGGTTTAACTTAATAAAATAAATAATAAATTTTGGAAATAGTTACAAATTTCATTTATACAACTCGACATATATAATTTATATGAAAATTAAACTCCTACTTTTTGTGCTTCAAACAAACAGTTTACAAATATTTATCGTGCTGAATTCAATCAGTTTAATATTCTGAATCTTGTGATGGGCTTACATCAGATATAATCAGAAATTAAACTGATTGAACACTACTACGCCTTAAATCTTATATTACTAGCCAAACCTTGCAGACTTTATATTCATTTGTAAAAATCCGAAACAATACATCATCTAACGAAGAAATTAGTAAATCGCTCACATATTTAAATGAAATGAATTGATTTTTAATAACAAAAAATCTAATTGTCTAAAATACATATTTGATTAAATATTATATATTGATCAGTATTATGTATTTAGGATGGCTTTACATAATGAATGGTGCTTTTCCACACCACCCATGGGGTATCACCAATGGCGCGTTCGATTTTTTTAAGTGGACCTTCGCCTGGAACCCTATTATACCACTGTATGTTATATATTATATTGTATCTTTCATTTACAAGTGTGATGTCTTTTATAGACAAGATATTTTTTACACACTTGTTTTTTAAAAATGTGATGTCTTTTACAGACAAGATATTTTTTACACACTTGTTTTTTACAAGTGTGATGTCTTTTACAGACAAGATATTTTTTACACACTTGTATTTTAAAAATGTGATGTTTTTTACAGACAAGATATATATTACATACTTGTTTTTTACAAGTGTGATGTCTTTTAAAGACAAGATACTTTTTATTTTATTTTCAACATTATTATTACATATCATTAACCGATGACGGATCAGCAATGTCATCAATGTCAGCAGCATATAATGTAAGACTGTTCATTTTCTTAGGACAAGTAGAATATAATTTTTCCGATGACATAAGAGATAAATGCTTTTCATTAATCTTCATGTCTAGCACAGTTTGTTTTCTCGTTTTTAGTGCTGATTTTAATACACAAATAGCATTTATACACGCGGGCGAAAGTTTATTTCGTTTTTTTGTTTTTATATCAGATAGAAAAAAGAGTGGCATGCTTTACATCTCGATTTTACAATAGCAGAAAAAAAACATTTTTCTAAATTAAACTTTGATGAGATGTGGAAAGAAATTTTAAAACGTAAATATCCCAACCTAAAATCTCTTTTGAATGCTATAAGATCACTTCCAAATTCAAATGCTGGCCCAGAAAGAATGTTTTTTTTCTATCTGATATAAAAACAAAAAAAACGAAATAAACTTTCGCCCGCGTGTATAAATGCTATTTGTGTATTAAAATCTGCACTAAAAACGAGAAAACAAACTGTGCTAGACATGAAGATTAATGAAAAGCATTTATCTCTTATGTCATCGGAAAAATTATATTCTACTTGTCCTAAGAAAATGAACAGTCTTACATTATATGCTGCTGACATTGATGACATTGCTGATCCGTCATCGGTTAATGATATGTAATAATAATGTTGAAAATAAAATAAAAAGTATCTTGTCTTTAAAAGACATCACACTTGTAAAAAAACAAGTATGTAATATATATCTTGTCTGTAAAAAACATCACATTTTTAAAATACAAGTGTGTAAAAAATATCTTGTCTGTAAAAGACATCACACTTGTAAAAAACAAGTGTGTAAAAAATATCTTGTCTGTAAAAGACATCACATTTTTAAAAAACAAGTGTGTAAAAAATATCTTGTCTATAAAAGACATCACACTTGTAAATGAAAGATACAATATAATATATAACATACAGTGGTATAATAGGGTTCCAGGCGAAGGTCCACTTAAAAAAATCGAACGCGCCATTGGTGATACCCCATGGGTGGTGTGGAAAAGCACCATTCATTATGTAAAGCCATCCTAAATACATAATACTAATCAATATATAATATTTAATCAAATATGTATTTTAGACAATTAGATTTTTTGTTATTAAAAATCAATTCATTTCATTTAAATATGTGAGCGATTTACTAATTTCTTCGTTAGATGATGTATTTTCTCGCATTTTTACAAATGAATATAAAGTCTGCAAGGTTTGGCTAGTAATATAAGATTTAAAGCGTAGTAGTGTTCAATCAGTTTAATTTCTGATTATATCTGATGTAAGCCCATCACAAGATTCAGAATATTAAACTGATTGAATTCAGCACGATAAATATTTGTAAACTGTTTGTTTGAAGCACAAAAAGTAGGAGTTTAATTTTCATATAAATTATATATGTCGAGTTGTATAAATGAAATTTGTAACTATTTCCAAAATTTATTATTTATTTTATTAAGTTAAACCCCAATGCTTTGTAAATATATTTACAATTGCAAATATTATTTCTCCAATTTAAAAATATATTTACAACCTTTTGATACTATATATTTATACCAGAGTAATAAGAAAATACATTATTACATTAAAACAATACTGCTTTAATTAATACATATTTTTTTATTTAAATATATAAAAGTGCTGGCATAATATATATATTTTTATTCTTTCAGTATATTATTAACAAAAATTATTTGATTTGTTCTAACAATATTCATTTTTTATCTTTGTATAATTTCTTTTCATTTAAATAATATTTTTTAATAATCTGG
Organism: Formica aquilonia x Formica polyctena; assembly: GCA_907163055.1. NCBI lineage: Eukaryota > Metazoa > Arthropoda > Insecta > Hymenoptera > Formicidae > Formica > Formica aquilonia x Formica polyctena. The sequence goes on along the minus strand of CAJQTV010000336.1, from coordinate 79,976 downwards.
ATATTGTTTTTGATAAGAAAAATATATTTAATATTTATTATATTTACTAAATAAATATATTATACTTAAGAAACTTAAAGATTTAACAATAAACAAAAACGTTATTAAAATTCAACACCGAATAAATAGTTTTCTCGAATAAAATAAAATTTTCTACTATCAAATTATTTTTTTTCTCGGTATGTAGAATATGAAATGTTTAATATAATGTTCAACCTTCGAGTATTTTACTCGAATACTTTTATATGCAGTAGACATAAATTTAAAAAAAAAATTAAAGCAGAGTATTGTCTTAATATAATAATGCATTCTCTCTTATAACTCTGATATAAATATATATTATCAAAAACGTAAAAAATCATTTAATTTAAAACATATTAAAGAAGAAGGTTGAAAGAAAACATTTAATATATAACACATTAATAGGCTGTAAAAAGAACATTTAACGCTGTCATGCATCAAGAATCGAGAAACGAACAACATCGCCCGTCGCCCGTCGCTCGTCGCCCGTCGCCCGTCGCCCGTATCGTTGCCGGCTCGGTAGGAAGGAGAGAGACAGAAAACAGTACATCTGTCCTCTTCTGTTATCCGAAGCTAGCCGAAGCGCCGAGCTCACACGTACGCGGTTTGCGCTTGTGTGTGTTATCCCCTCCACCTCGGTTGCATGTTGCTCGCGTCTCAATTCTGGCATCACTGGTGGCATCTGCCGGCCCCCGGCGCCCACGCGCGGGCCCCGCGACGGAGGGCGAAGGGGCCTCGCGCCACCCTGCCCACCCTTGTCTCCCTTTCCCTTCTTCTTCTTCTTCTTCCTCCTCTTTCCCTGCCCCGGAGGCTGTGGAGCACCGGGGGGGGGGGGGGAGAGGAGGAAACTCGCGGGCCGGCGGGCGATAAGCCGTCGTGGAGGGCCCGCCAGGCCCACCGCGGCCCAGCGCCGCCCGCATGTCGATGAGGGCACCGATCTGCTTCGTGTACCAGTGGTACCAAGATCTGGTGCCCTCGTCGTCGATCCCTGGGGGGTAGTTCGCCGGGAGGGCGGCCGATGTTCCCCTCAAAGCGGGCCTCATGGCCGCTCCCCCCCGCGACTCCCCCCGCACACCACTAAACGTTAGGGGCTTAGGCCCCTTACCCCCCCACCCGTACGGCCCCATGGGCCAACGTTGGGGACACAAGTCACATACCCCCCCTCCACGTGGAGACGTTGGAGACCGGAGTCCCATACCCCCCCGCGAGCCGTTGGAAACACAAGTCCCCCCTCCCCTGCGGGCTTCACCACCTTAATAGGTGCGCCCACTATCTCGACCGCCTTTACCCGATGGGCCGCCCGGCCTCCTCTTGCGCGGGGTCCCCTCGGGCGAGGCGGCGAGATGCAAGCTCAGGGAGGGCTTGGCGCGACGAACCGCGCCAAGTTCCTCCCTCAGCTTGAGGACCTCCAGAAGAAGGTCCTCATTTTTGCCCGCCAAGGACTTTAAGTCCTTGCGCAGGAGGGCCAGTTCGCCCGGCTCCTCCATACGCTGAGCCTCTCACTAAGGCTACGCTTACGACAGCGGCGGCCTCCCTCAACTTTCGCTGCAAGGAGCCCTTGAGGTTCCCAGAGCACGCGGCGATTTTATCAATCGCCGCGGCCTCCTCAAGGCTCCTTGCAGTCACATCCTGAGTGGGCGCAAGGCCCAGTTCCTCCGCGCACTGGGCCTCGTACACCCGCAGCTCATTACTAGGGTGAGAGGGGGGAGTGTCTTCAAACAGGGTCTGTCTGGCCCTGTCCTCCCCCTACCTCTCCTTTTTGAGAGCTGCCTCTCTTTCGCGCCTTTCGCGCAAGCCCACGTGCTCCCTTGTGGTGGGGGGGTCTACCCCTTCTCCTCCTTACGGGGAGCCCGTCGGGGCCCAACTCTGCGTGGGACTCCAGAGAGCCCTCGCTGCCACTGGCGCTGGCATAAGGGGTCCCCTGCGACGATGTCACAGGTGACCTGCCAGTGGCTCCTTCTTGGGGTGCTCGCTTGGCACCCTGGCTCCTCGGGCGAGATTGGCTCTCAGCCCGAGGATTGCCGTCGTCCCTCGCGTAAGGGTGCTTACGCGCTGCCGAACTGGACCTAGCCCTTCGCTCCGTCTTTGACGAAGCCGGGCCGGTCCACCCGAACAACCGCCACCCTCACCTCTTTTTCCCCAACGATCACCGGTTCGCCCGCGGCGCTCGTTGGCAACGCCACGGGTAGCCCGTCGTTGGATGACGACGAGAGTAGAGCCGGAACTGGACCCCCCTCACGCTGGCCGCTGTGGGTTCCGAGTCCCACTGCGGCGGTAAGTTTTTTACTCTTGGTTGTACAGTCCATTTTTGTATCAAGAAAGAGTGGTTTAATTTCGGTGTTTTCCTTCACCTAGGCCAGTTGGCTTCACCACGCCTGACGAGCCTGGCCTGCCCGGGATTTTTTATCGAGGTTACCTACCTCACCCTCCCGCTCGGTCAATCGTCCCATGCGGAACACTCACACAACCCACCCACCCTACCCACAAAAACCCCCAAGCCCACCCACCCTATCCCGCAAAAAACCCCACTCCCACACACACCCCACAACCCACAAAACCCCCCACAAAAAACCCAAGATCACCCCCCTATAACCCCCCACATTCCCGAATCAAACCACGCATTCATACAAAAATAAATAAAAAGAAACTACACTTATACTTTGACCGAGACGGTTGGTGCACTCTTAGATCCCTTCTGAACAAACGAAGGGGAGCCCCTCCACCACGACAAGGTGGTGCACCATCGGAGGGGATTATATTTATACCCATTGCTCAGAATCGTCGTCGATCAGTATATGCAAAGCACGTACAGGTTACGGTCGTAACTATATTGTAATGGTAACTAACCGTTACTATGTGAAGACATGAAGCACGTAATCGTTTTCGATTGAAGCAAGTTTAATTGTTCTGAAAGCGATGGGGCGCCACCTTTAAAATAATACAGCCAATGAGAAACAACGCTTTTTCACTATATTAAAGTTACGAATTTATATAATGAATTATCGATCAATGTTTGAATCGATAATCAAAGATGGCGGCAGACAAAGAAGACGTGTGGCGTTCCTGCGGCTGAATTCAAAATCATTTTCGTTACCAACTTCATGAAATATATTTGTAACCATTTTCACACATTTCATTTATTGATTTAACACTTTACATAACAACATATTAAACATACGACAAATTATGTAACATTCATTCGCTCGTTCATTGACCATCAATCTGTACACATTTCACTCGTGAATTAAATATTTTATTAGTAAAAAGGAAAGTCTAGTGATTTAACTATAACGCTACCACAACTGGTGACCCCGACGTGATCACGGGCTTTCGAGAATTCACGTTCAAGCGTGGCGAATTTGAATTAGTGATCCGCGAATTTAGTGAGCCATCGAGTTTCGAGTTCCGCTGTGATTCTTGTGTGGTTTGTGGCTTGTGTTCTTCGAGTTGACGAGATTTTCGAGTCATCGAATTTCCAAGGACAGCGATCTACTAGACTTCTGAATTTCACAACGCAGAGTATTGACAGAGTTTGACGATGCCTTTGGACGAATCTTCGACTTCGAATCCTACAGCGTCAGCATCAGTTCCATCGGCTGGAGAACATCATCAACGTTTGACGAATCCGACACAAACTCTTGCCAGTAATGAGCCTCATCAACAAGGTCAGCCAAACGAGATCCATTCTAACGAATTTCGCCTTGTTAAATTGCCGAATTTTTGGCATAAGCAGCCTAAATTGTGGTTTGCTCAATTAGAAAGCGAATTCTTGGTTTTTCGGATACGCTCAGATGATGTTAAGTATAGTTCGGTTATACGGCATCTTGATGAGCAAGCTTTGTTGGCTATTGCTGATTTGATTGAAAATCCTCTTGAAAAAGATAAATATCTTCATGTTAAAAACGGTTTGGTTAATCGGTATACTGATTCAGAAGAAAAACGTCTTCGTCAATTGTTAGCTGGTGTTGAGCTGAATGACAAGAAACCGTCGGATTTGCTACGCGAAATTAAACAGTTAGCGGGAGGAGCGATTTCGGAAAATGTATTACATTCAATTTGGTTGCAAAGATTACCTTCTCAGGTTCAAGCTACTTTAGCGGTTGTGGACGATTGTCCTTTAGTTAAGCTTGCTGAACTAGCTGATAAAATTTTGGACCGAGAAACTAACCTACATGTAGCAACAATAGCTTCCTCGGCAGGAAAAGACACTTCGAATTTTGTTGATCTCGAGCGAAGAATCGCAGCTCTGGAAGTTAGACGTGTACGCAGCAGATCTAAATTTAGATACAAGGAAAGAAGATGATTTAGATCATCTTCTAGGAGTAAATCTGATAAGGATAACCAAAAAATTTGTTTTTATCATAAGAAATTTGGTGTTAAAGCTTTTAAATGTACAATACCTTGTGATATGTCTAAATCTTTGGTCGAAAGGCAGGAAAACTAGCTTCACCATTGAGTTGTGAGGCGGCTGACAACGGTTCACCTAACAATCGCCTCATTATTTCTGATAAAACTTCAGGACTTAATTTTCTTGTTGATACAGGAGCTGATATTTCTTTGATTCCAAAAAGATTTATTTCAAAAGCTCAAGTTGCTTCTTTCAAGCTTTATGCAGCTAATGGAACCAAGATTAATACTTACGGTATAAAAATGTTAACTGTAAATCTTGGATTACGAAGAATTTTTAAATGGAAATTTTGCATTGCGGACATTCAGAGACCTATATTGGGCGCAGATTTTTTGAGTCCTTATGGAATTTTAGTTGACATTAAAAACAAAAAACTTCTTGATAGTGTTACCGGTCTTTCATTTAAAGGAAAACTATCTAAAGTTAATCACTTGTCAATTTGCACTACATTTCCTGACTCGCCTTTCCATAAGATCCTTGCTGAATTTCCTGAATTAACTCATTTTGCTCCTATATCAACAAACAAGATTCATCAAATTGAGCATCATATTATTACAAAAGGACCACCAATTGCTTCAACTCCTCGCAGGTTGTCACCGGAAAAGTTAAAATTTGCAAGACGAATTTAATTTTATGGTGGAACAGGGAATTTGTAGACCGTCAAGCAGCACCTGGACAGCTCCACTTCACATGGTTCCTAAAAACGGACCGAACTCATGGAGACTTTGCGGCGACTATCGAGCTTTAAATGCAGCTACTGTTCCGGATCGATACCCGCTTCCTCACATTCAAGATTTCACTGCTGGTTTACACGGTAAAAATATATTTTCTAAGATTGACTTAGTTAAAGCCTATTACCAAGTGCCAGTTGCAAAAGAGGACATACCAAAAACAGCTGTTACTACTTCATTCGGCCTTTTTGAATTTCTTGTAATGCCTTTTGGTTTGCGTAATGCTGCTCAGATTTTTCAACGTCTTATGAATATCATATTATCTGGACTTGATTTTTGTGTCTGTTATCTTGATGATATCTTAATTGCTTCTGTAAATGAGAAAGAACATGCCAAACATCTTCATACTGTGTTTTCTCGGCTTAAACAATTCGGCATGACGATTAATTTGTCCAAATGTCTCTTTGGTAAGAATGAAATTTTTTTCCTTGGATATTTATTTTCCAAGGAAGGAATTAAACCGACATCTGAAAAGGTTAAAGCCATTATTGATTATAAAAAACCTAAAACAATTCATGAGTTAAGAAGATTTATAGATATTATCAACTTTTACCGTCGTTGTCTGAAAAATGCTGCATCACATCAGGCAGTTCTTACGGATTATCTTAAGGATAGCAGGAAAAGGGATAAAAGGTTAGTCACTTGGACTTTTGAAGCTGAAGAAGCTTTCAAAAATTGCAAAGAAGAACTCTTACGAGTCACAACTAGCGCATCCGGCTTCAACTGTACCTCTTATCCTCACTTGTGACGCATCGGATTTTGCAGTTGGTGCATCTTTGGAACAAATAATCGATGGAATTAATAAACCAATCGCATTTTTCTCAAAGAAATTGGGCGACACTCAATGTAATTATAGTACTTACGACCGTGAACTTCTTGGTATTTATTTAGCCATCAAGCATTTCAGGTACATACTTGAAGAACGTCAGATTCTTATTCGGACAGATCATAAATCTTTAATTTATGCTTTTCAACAAAAATTGGATAAAGCTTCACCCAGACAGATCCGACATCTTGATTTCATTGCTCAATTTTCAACAAACATCGAGCATATATCTGGCAAACAAAATGTAGTTGCAGATTCACTCTCTAGAATTGAATCCGTTTCGATGCCTATCATAGTTTCTCTGGAAGAGTTAGCAGAATTACAAAAGAAGATGAAGAATTGAAAACACTTCTCACTAGTTCTTCCCTCAAGCTTCAAAAACTTGTACTTACTGGCTCGACTACGCCTATTTTCTGTGACTGCTCTACTGTTAATATCCGTCCTTATGTACCTCAACAGCTTCGTAGGAAAAGGATCCCGCACTAATTACATGAGAAATTGGCCATCGGTTAAATTGACTGGAATTTTTTTATGTTATAGTTCTCATCATTCCGAACAAAAAACCTAATGGTCAAAAAGTCCGTCTATGCATAGTTTTCGAGATATATTTTTTTAAACATTAAAAAAACGATTATTTTGCATGTATGTCTCGATAAGCGTTGGGCTGTATTATCTTCACTCTGTATGCATGGATTGAATACATGTATGCTCGCATGTATGTTGGCATGAATTTGTATCACATGTATAAACATACTTGCATGAATATACAGGGTGTCCAAAAAAATGGGGAATACCCCTATCATACTTCAACGTTCGAAATGGGTGAAAAATTCTTTCATCATTCAGAGAGATCAAGGAATGTATCGGATGTTTCGTTTCACGATGTTGGAGGGATGTACCTAATGTACAGAATAGATCGGGGAAGGTCGGAAAAGATTAACTTAGGTAGAGTCTGGCGATGGAAATCGGAAATAGCCTGAATCCTTCCAAACTAAGCTTCAGAAAGAATAGACAATAATCAAAAATCATCAGAGTTCTTCGAAAATAATCACTCAGTATGAGAACTGCTGGAAAAATTGATCGGGAATCATTAAAAATACTCGGAAATCATTTAAAACAGTCGAAGATGACCAAACATGATCCATCATCCTCGGAACATCCGAAAATAATCGAAAATTATCTGATATCATCGTCATTGGCAGAGATCCCCGTGATTTGTCTCCAAAAACCATTGAAAATAATCAGCAATTATCGAACCTCTGTTTATAATAATCGGAAATGACGTATGTTCATCATCCATCCACGCAAGTGGTGTCCTAAAGATCGGGAGCATTTCAAACTTTCCCAAGTTCATTGAGATTCTGCTGGGGTTGCCTGTGAGCAGCATCCAACACAGTATCCAACAGCGATGAGGACGGATATCTAATGTCCGGTTGATGACGCGCATATCCCAGATACCACAACACGCTGGCAATATGTGCACAAGTACCCAATGTTCTTGCACCTGACCTGCAAGTGCAATAATGACCCAAAATTACGTCCCTAGTATCCAACTCATCGTCATCTGTCACATCGTTATTGTATGCTATGAATATTTGATGCTTTGTTGCACGACGAAATCGTGAGAAAATCCGAACCCTTATCAATCCTGGTTCCCCGAGAAGGGAATCGAGTTGGAACTCCTCTTGTCCAACACGTTGCATCTTATCTTGTATGTACGATGGTGCCAGGTTGACCTGAAACGTTCCCACAGTCAAGTCCCGTAAACTTTCCAATGACAAACTTGGAAAATCATGTAACTGACCATTCTGAAGATGAATCCATTGTGCATTCCTGGTACACATTCTCTCAACTTCTACTCGTGCTTGAACAATGTTCACTTCCTTCGACCTATTCAGGAGCATGTATATATGCATATATGTATATATATATATATATATATATAAAACATTTTTTCGTTATGTTATATTAAGTTTTATTATAATATAATAAAAGTAATATATTTACATGTAAGGACATATGCGATTTCTTAATTACTTTATATTACTTTAATAATTACTTTATTAATTATTTACACAAATATGTGTTTGCGTAAGATTATAAATATTACAATAATATGAGAACAGTGAATGGACTTCCACACCACCCATGAGGTTCCACTAATGGCGCGTTAGATTTTTTTATTACGTGGATCTTCGCCTGGAGTCCTATTGTACCACATTTTATTCATGTCTTTTATAGACATATATATTTTACATATCTACTTTATAGGTGTGATATCTTTTACGGACAAGATACGCGGATGATAAAAATTAAAAAATAAATCAATTTTCATCAATTTTAAATTGAAGTAACTTTTGGGATTGTCTAGTTAGTACATCCTTAAAAAGGAAACTTGGATATGGATTTTAAAAAATTCATAAAATTAAATATATTTTTAAATCACCATTTATATTTATAGATTTCTGCTTGTGTTTACAAATAGACGCATAGCCCGTCGTGTCCGCTCGTCTCGATATGCCTAAATCAGCTGACAAAGTGTTTTTTTCTTGTTATTGTCTCGGAACAGTTTCGTCTTTTTTAAACATGTAGAATAGGCTCTCGTCTCTTTTCTCGCCGAAATGTCGACTAGATAAGTAGTACGCGAGCATAGAATCAATAAATCGATTATATCAATTCAAATTTATCTCGAATTCTTTACGCTGCTACTTCGTTTTAATAACTTTCTCTAAACAGTGCTCTTGTGTAAAATCTTGATGTTCAGAAAGTTGGAACTATCCCAATTGTAAGCCTCAAATTTATTTATATTTTTATCTGTTTCATTCTTATTTATATTCTTATTTATATTTTTATCTGTTTGACAATTCTATATAGAAATGTGTGATACATTAAAAAAAAACGAAACGAAGCTTTTCAGAAGCTTGGTTTAGTGATGATCGATTTAAATCTTGGATACGCAAAGTATCATTTGATGATAGCCTTTTCCATTGTATTATACGTAATCAAAATTTTTCGTGCAGTTTATCGCACGTTAAAAGACATGCGGATTCTGCGCGTCATAAAGAAAATGCATCGTTATTATTAAATAATAACAATATAAGTTCAAATACAATAATACGAAAACGTTTTAAACAACAATGGTTAGATATCGATTTGTTTAAGCCATGGCTACGCGAAGTGTCACATGACGTTAATTCATTTTTCTGCGCGTTTTGTAATATATCTGTTGTTGGTGGTTTGTCTCCAATCTATCGTCACGCAGAATCCAAGAAACATATTATAAAATGTAAAGAAAATGAAACAAACAAGTCCAGTGAAGATATTAATATGAACGAATCACTTTTGTCATTTGAAGAGCGAAAGAAATCAGCAGAAATTCGTTATGCCGCGTTAATTGCTGATAAAAATATTTCGTATCAAACGGCAAAAGATATTCTTACTCTTTTCCAAGAAATAGGAAAAGATTTTAATGTTTTGAAAAATATGAGTATGGGCCGAACGAAATGTACAAGTATAATTTCAAATGTGCTATGTCTGATTGAGACGGATCGTATAGTTAACAGCATTCAAAACACTAAATTTTCAATTTTTATTGATGAAACGTCTGATATTTCAAATGAAAAATGGATGACGTTTCTTGTTCGGTATGTTGATTCGAAAACATTAAACATTCGCTCGCAATTAGTAAAATTAATTAATATTGATGCGAGAGATTGCAGCGCAGAAAAATTGTTTAATGCCTTTAAAGCTGAAATGTGAAAATTGAATATTCCATTTTTATATATTGTTGCTTTATCATGTGACAATGCGTCCGTAATGACAGGAAAACATCTTTCATTTAAAAAAAAGCTGGAAGAGATGTGTAAAAATTTAATTACACTTCCATGTCCTTGTCATTCCACTGCATTAGTTGCGCATGCCGCATGCGCTAAAATACCGGATTATTGCGAGGAATTTTTAAAAAAAATCGCGAATTTTATTAACGGTAGTCCAAAACGTTCGGCAATTTATCAAGGGTTCTGTGAATGTTTTCAGGAAACAAACCTAAAAATTTTAAAGTTGTCTGATACACGGTGGCTTTCTCATCATTCATGTGTTGAAAGACTTCTTGGGACTTGGGATACTATCAAGTTATTTCTGAATGAAATTACCATAAGCGAAAAAACAAAGTCTGGAACAAATTTATTATCTATGATGCAAGATCTAGATATAAAAGCCTATTTCTTATTTTTACAGCGTATTTAAAATTTTTTAAATTCATTTAATGCATTTTTCCAAGCTGTGGAAACTAGAATACATTTATTGCAGCCAAAGTCAGTAGAACTTTTAACCACAGTTTAAACACTTTTTAAAGTCAGAACATTTGAATAATTTATGTAATAATATTAAATTTGATGAAAAAGAGAATCAAAAATTGTTAGAAGAAGTTTCTTTAGGATCTGAATGTGAAGAATACCTCGATAAATTAATGAAGGAAGGACATGCAGATATAGTTGCAAATGTTCGAAAGAATTGTTTGCAATTTTATATAACTGCCGCCGAGGAAATTTATAAAAGATTACCAATTAATGATAAATTTTTATCAAAATTAAAAGTTTTCGAATATAACCTAGCATTATTAGATATTGATAGAGAAACATCATTCAATGATGTTTCTTTTATCGCTGAAACTCTTGGCGGTTTTGACGAAAACGGTTTGAAGAAAGAATGGCTTACTTTACATCTAGATTTTACAATTACAGAAAAGGAAAAGCTATTAAAATTAAACTTTGATGATATGTGGAAACCAATTTTACAAAGTCAGTATTCCACTAATATTGATAAATATCCCAATCTCAAACGTCTTTTGAATGCTGTTAGATCACTCCCAAATTCGAATGCCGATCCAGAAAGAATGTTTTCTGTTTTAACAGATTTAAAAACAAAAAAACGAAATAAACTTTCGTCTTCCTCTATAAATGCTATTTGTGTTTTGAAATCAGCATTGAAAACAAGAAAAGAAACTGTTCTAAACATGGAGATTGATGAAAAGCATTTATCTCTTATGTCGTCGGACAAATTATATAACACTCCTCCTAAAAAACAAAAAAGCAGTCTTACATTATATGCTGCAGATGTTTGTGATATTGCTGGTCCCTCAACATCCAATGATATGCAATAATAATATTCAAAACATAATGACTTGTATTTTATGGGCATTATTATTCATATAATATAATAAATAATTTTGTTCACTTTTTAATATGTTTATAAAATAAATTTTATTTGTAATAGACATCACATTTGTAAAGGACAAGTGTGTAAAAAATTTTTTGTCATGAATTGACATCACATTTGCAAAAGGCAAGTGTGTAAAAAATTTCTTGTCGCTAATTGACATCACACTTGCAAAAGGCAAGTATGTAAAAAATTTTTTGTCACTAATTGACATCACACTTGCAAAAGACAAAAAATTATTCTGTAAATAACAGATATAATAGAGAATATTTCATAATATAATGTGGTATGATATGGCTACAGGCGAAGATCCACGTTAAAAAAAATCTAAGCGCCATTAGTGGAACCTCATGGGTGGTGTGGAAGTCCATTCCCTCTTTGTTCTTAAATTATTGTAATATTTATATAATCATACACAAACACATATTTGTGTAAATAATTAATAAAGTAATTATTAAAGTAGGGATGTGCCGGATATTCGGCAACTATCCGGTATCCGGACAATCCGGCTACTTTTTTACAATCCGGCCGGATAGCCGGATTGATTAACTATCCGGCCGGATTGTAAAAAAGTTTCGGCTATTAGCCTATTCGGCCATTTTCCACAGTCTGGATAGTGATTATATCCAAAATTTAAATTTCAATTATAATGAATAATAAATTAATAACGTATAAAATCGTATATAATCGTATAAAAGGTACACTCATAAAAATATTTAATTAGATTGACCAATGTCTGTTGAAATATAGATCATCAAGGTATTTCATCAAATGTTTGGTCAATCTAATTAAAGACTTTTATTGTTTGAGTATTGACACTATATACATTAATATGTATGTTCAAATGATATAATATTATCGATATAAAATAGTTAATTATGCGCGAAATAGTAAAATGTACATATAAATTTAATTATAATATTTTTTTTATTGTAAAACACAGTTAAATTCACTTTTTCTGTTTCTTCGCATAATTGCCGGATAATATCCGGTTATCCGGTAGCAATAAATGTCGAATTATCCGGTATCCGGTTATCCGGAAAATTCACTATCCGGCACATCCCTAATATATATACAGGGTGTCCCATAATTCGCGGATCACCCGCCATGTGCAGGTAGAGCACATGAAACCGAGAAGAAAAGTCCTTTACCATTTTGCGATTTTCGTAATAATTATTAAGAAATTAATTTAAAAAGATGGGCCAATCCATGCCTTACACAAGCGCGCGGCGAGAAGAGACTTCCTACTCAGGCATTGCTCGGTGCGCGGCGAAGCGGTGAGAGGGGCGCTGTATACGGCTACGTACGAGCGAACGCTAAAGCCACGCATCTCGAACTATTCTCTCTCTCTCTCTCTCTCTTTCTTTCTCTTTCTCGCGCGCGCGACATAGGAAGCAGAGTTGGGCAAAAATGTAATCTAATTAACAATCACAAATTTCAATTACAATGTAATTCTTAATGCAATTAATAATTACATTTTATAATCGTTAATTATTGCAAACAATTACATTGTTAATTATTGCAAACAATGTGCAAATAAACCACCTTGCGGTAGATAACAGTGCATTTTTTTTAAAGTGGTATCCCCAATAGGTCTAATCCACTCTCATATTTTAATGTAAAAATTGTTCGAAGTGTCTTTCTCGTTTTCGTAAACAGAGTTCGGCTCTTCGAGTAATATTGCGCGTCGCGCGATACGCCATTTCCGGCGTGATGGTATTAAAAGCTGCGAGAATTGCTTCTCGTACTATCAGCTTCTGTACCATCACGCCTGTGTTCGACTAAATTTTTTATGTGACCCCATACAAAATAATCTAAAACATTAAAGTCTGGCGATCGCGCCGGCCAAATGATTGGGCCACCTCGACCCATCCATCTGTCCGGATAATGCGTGTTTAAATATTCGCGAACCCGGCGAGCGAAATGCGCAGGAGCCCCGTCATGTTGGAAGATAAGTTGATTTCTTACATTAAGAGGAACATCTTCGAGGAGAATGAGTAACTCGTTTTGGAGGAAGTTTAGATATATTTCCCCATTTAAATGTGGCGGTAGGAAATAAGGACCAATCTGAAAATCACGAAAGAAAATGATATATTAAAGCTGCGAAAGAAAATTCCTTGATTTACTAAAATTTACTACTTACGACTCGGTTCGCTGTTATTCCTGCCCATACATTTATCGCCCATCGATATTGGAACGAGCATTCCCGAACGGCGTGCGGATTGTCTTCCGCCCAATATAAATAATTACGACTATTAAATACGCCGTTCGGGGTGAAAGTTGCTTCATCCGTCCATAAAATTCGGTCGGGGAAAAAATCGTTTTGCCGACACTGAGCGAGAAACCCTGTTTCGCTGACTGTTAATATATTTTTTTTTTAATAACACAAAAATATTAATTGAAAATGATAAGAATACCTTCAGAAAAATAGATGCGCTGTTCTGCATCTCTCGCCAAAAGTTGTTGTACTCGTTGATAGTGATACGGGTGCAATCCGTTTCGGCGTAGAGTACGGTGTACCACTTGTCGAGATAGACCGAACATATGAGCTACATGGCGCACGCTATTTCCGGGGTTCTCCTCAAACTCTCTTAAAATTCTTTCTTCGTCGTTTACACCGTAATGCATTGGTGCACCAGCGTTTCGACGATTTGGAATAAGAATTCCCGATTCTCTAGCGCGTTGAACACATCTCAAAATAACATTCGAATTGGGATGTCGCTCACGGTCGGGAAATCGCTCCGCGTAGAGACGAACCGCGGCACGAGCACTTCCTCCAAAACGAGTAATTCATTCTCCTCGAAGATGTTCCTCTTAATGTAAGAAATCAACTTATCTTCCAACATGACGGGGCTTCTGCGCATTTCGCTCGCCGGGTTCGCGAATATTTAAACGCGCATTATCCGGACAGATGGATGGGTTGAGGTGGCCCAATCATTTGGCCGGCGCGATTGCCAGACTTTAATGTTTTAGATTATTTTGTATGGGGTCACATAAAAAATTTAGTCGAACACAGGCGTGATGGTACAGAAGCTGAAGTACGAGAAGCAATTCTCGCAGCTTTTAATACCATCACGCCGGAAATGGCGTATCGCGCGACGCGCAATATTACTCGAAGAGCCGAACTCTGTTTACGAGAACGAGGAAGGCACTTCGAACAATTTTTACATTAAAATATGAGAGTGGATTAGACCTATTGGGGATATCACTTTTAAAAATATGCACTGTGTTATCTACCGCAAGGTGGTTTATTTGCACATTGTTTGCAATAATTAACAATGTAATTGTTTGCAATAATTAACGATTATAAAATGTAATTATTAATTGCATTAAGAATTACATTGTAATTGAAATTTGTGATTGTTAATTAGATTACATTTTTGCCCAACTCTGCTTCCTATGTCGCGCGCGCGAGAAAGAGAAAGAAAGAGAGAGAGAGAGAGAGAGAATAGTTCGAGATGCGTGGCTTTAGCGTTCGCTCGTACGTAGCCGTATACAGCGCCCCTCCCACCGCTTCGCCGCGCACCGAGCAATGCCAGAGTAGGAAGTCTCTTCTCGCCGCGCGCTTGTGTAAGGCATGGATTGGCCCATCTTTTTAAATTAATTTCTTAATAATTATTATGAAAATCGCAAAATGGTAAAGGACTTTTCTTCTCGGTTTCATGTGCTCTACCTGCACATGGCGAGTGATCCGCGAATTATGGAACACCCTGTATATACATATACATATATATATATATATATATATATGTATATATGTATATATATATACACATATATGCATAATAAAAAGTTCACAAGTCGAAAAAGCATTTAACGCTGTCGTATGTAGTAAGCCAAGCGATCAACATTGCCTTCGTTATCAGCTCGGTAGAAACTTTCTACTAAAAAGTGAGAAGAAGACGGAAAACATATGCCTGTTCTTCTCTACTCTCCGAAGCTAGCCGAAGCGCAGAGCGCACACGTACGCGGTTCGCTTGTGTGCGTTATCCCCTCCATTGCTGAGCCGTGAGCCGCGGGACCTGTTTCCGGCTACACTGTGCATACAGAGTGAAGATAATACAGCCCAACGCTTGTCGAGACATACATGCAAAATAATCGTTTTTTTAATGTTTAAAAAAATATATCTCGAAAACTATGCATAGACGGACTTTTTGATCATTAGGTTTTTTGTTCGGAATAATGAGAACTATAACATAAAAAAATTCCAGCCAATTTAACCGATGGCCAATTTCTCATGTAATTAGTGCGGGGTCCTTTTTGATGTTGTTCATGGTTTATCCCATCCAAGTGGTCGTTCTACCTGCAAACTAATACAACAAAAATTTATTTGGCCAACTATGAAGAAAGATATAAAAGAATGGGCTCGATCGTGTACGCCTTGTCAACGTGCCAAGATCCAAAAGCATACCAAGAATCTTCCTCAAAAGATTGCTATTCCAGATCAGCGTTTTCAACATATTCATCTAGATTTGATTGGACCTCTTCCTATTTGTCAAAATTTTCGTTATTGTTTAACCATGATTGATAGATTTTCTAGATGGCCGGAAGCAATCCCTCTTACTGAAATTTCGGCTGATACTGTTTCTACAGCTTTTTATACGCACTGGGTTGCGAGGTATGGTGCTCCGCAGACGATCACAACCGACCAAGGTCCTCAATTTGAAGCTGCATTATTTAAGGCTCTCACCAACCTAATTGGTTGTGAGCGTATTAGAACCTCAGTTTATTATCCGGCTTCTAATGGTATTCTCGAACGATGGCACCGTACATTGAAGAGTGCTATTATGTGTCACGCAAATGAAAACTGGATTGAGATTTTGCCAACAGTTTTACTTGGACTTCGTACTTGCTTTAAAGAAGATTTGAATGCATCTCCTGCGGAAATGCTTTATGGATCTTCATTAAGAATTCCGGGAGAATTTTTCATTGAAGAGGATCTTCCATCTGACCCTGAAATTTTCATCGAAAAACATAGAATACATATGAGAAAGATCAAATCAAGACCTACTGCACATCATCACAAAAAAACACCTTTCTTTCATAAAAATTTATATGATTGCACTCATGTTTGGATTCGTGAAGATGCTGTTAGGAAATCTCTTCAACCTCCATATTCTGGCCTTTTTCGTATTGTTAATAGAATTAATGATAATCTATTTGTAATTGATGTTGTAGGAAAAATTGTCAATATCACCACAGAACGTCTTAAACCAGCCTTCCTACCGAAAGAAACCAGCGATGATGTTATTATCATGACGTCTCCTTCTTCTTCCAATTCACCTCAGTCAACCTTACTTGGAAAACAACTCAGAACATATTCTG
This sequence comes from Formica aquilonia x Formica polyctena, assembly GCA_907163055.1. Taxonomy (NCBI): domain Eukaryota; kingdom Metazoa; phylum Arthropoda; class Insecta; order Hymenoptera; family Formicidae; genus Formica; species Formica aquilonia x Formica polyctena. The sequence continues at coordinate 63,448 of CAJQTV010000336.1, read as the reverse complement.
GTCCAAGGAAGAAAGTTAGATTCGCAACGTAGTACGTCGCTGGGAGGGGAGTACTGTGGCGTTCCTGCGGCTGAATTCAAAATCATTTTTGTTACCAACTTCATGAAATATATTTGTAATCATTTTCACACATTTCATTTATTGATTTAACACTTTACATAACAACATATTAAACATACGACAAATTATGTAACATTCATTCGTTCGTTCATTGACCATCAATCTGTACACATCTCACTCGTGAATTAAATATTTTATTAGTAAAAAGGAAAGTCTAGTGATTTAACTATAACGCTACCGCAGACGTAAGTAACGTTCTTAATTTCATATTCTTTATATTTTATTAAAAAACAAATTATTACATAATTTTACTTAAATTTTAGATGATTGTAGATGTTGAAGATTTTTTACAAGAATTTTCATTAGAAGAAATAAAGCGTAATAACAAAATTGCTATCGGTCAAGTCGCTGATGATCCCGTTGCTACAAGTCTCGTTGCCGCGGCTGCCATCGTTACAAATTCTGTTGCCGCAGCTCCCATCTCTACACGTCCCGTTGCTGCGGCTCCCATCGTTACAAATTCTGTTGCCGCCGCTTCAGTCTTTACACGTTCCGTTGCCGCGGCTCCCATCGTTACAAATCCTGTTGCCGCCGCTCCCGTCTCTACGAGTGGGACCCGTTTGACCACGTTAATATTGACCACGGTCCCGATTGACCACGTTGAGATTGACCACGTTGCGATTGACCACGTTGATATTGACCACGGTCCCGATTGACCACTGTCCTGATTGACCACAGTCCCGATTGACCACGTTGATATTTACCACAGTTCCGATTGACCACGGTCCCGATTGACCACGGTCCCGATTGACCACGGTCGCGATTGACCACGGTCCCGATTGACCACGGTCCCGATTGACCACGTTGATATTGACCACGGTCCCGATTGACCACGGTCCCGATTGACCACGGTCCCGATTGACCACTGTCCCGGTTGACCACGGTCCCGATTGACCACGGTCCCGATTGACTACGGTCCCGATTGACCACGGTCCCAATTGACCACGGTCCCGATTGACCACGTTGATATTGACCACGTTCCCGATTGAAAAATCATGTAACACACACACACACACACATGCGGGGGGTGCAAGGGGGGCCTTCGGCCCCCGGAGGGGTCCCGCACCCCCTCTGCCAGTCGGACACAATGGACCTCGCTTTACAACTTGCGAAGAACATGGACAATCGGGACCGTGGTCAATCGGGACCGTGGTCAATCGGGACCGTGGTCAATCGGGACCGTGGTCAATCGGGACCGTGGTCAATCGGGACCGTGGTCAATCGGGACCGTGGTCAATCGGGACCGTGGTCAATCGGGACCGTGGTCAATATCAACGTGGTCAATCGCAACGTGGTCAATCTCAACGTGGTCAATCGGGACCGTGGTCCATATCAACGTGGTCAAACGGGACGCTCCCGTCTCTACACGTCCTGCCGCTACACGTCCTGCCGCTACACGTCCTGCCGCTACACGTCTTGTCGCTATACGTCCCGTCGCCGCCAGTGTCACTGGTGCCGTCCTTGCCGCGGATGTCGATTCCATCGCCGATGATGATTTCATCGCCAACGTTGGTCCCGCCATCGATGAAAATAAACGTAATATTATAATTATAATTACATAATTTTAATTTATTCACATTTTATTTACTATTTTTATATTTTTTATACTTCCATAGGTCAAAGACCAAGAGGCAACGCAGCAGGCGCTCGGAGACAGCAGCAACGCTTCATGCGATTTCTGTATCAATTGTCTTCGGCCCACTATAATTGGGGCAGACGGGGAAGACCAAGAAAGTAAGAAATTTAGATCTGTACTTCAAAAGTTCTTCAATTTATGAATGTAACGATATTAATAATGTTATGTCTATTTTTAGCACATGGCGCAATGACCAGCAATAATGAACTGTATGAGTAAAAGCTACTACCGTTACCTGCTCAAGTTCCTACCAGAAAGAAGTTTCGCTTATTTTTTATAAAATAATGTAATGTTAGTTATACGTATGCCAAGAAAATCAAAGTATACATATTATGTATGTATACTGACAAAGCAAATAACATTTTGTTGCAGTAAGATCCACTTTTTCATACATAGTATTTCCTTATTATTCTTAAGAGGATGCCGGATTACCGACAGAATGCGAATATTAGTAGGAATGCAAAATCTTCTTGTTGATTATAGATATCAACAAATCCTTTTTCACAATTAAGGTACACATAATAACGGAGTGCGGAGTTTAACATTTCATATAAAAAGTTAAAAAAAATGGGAAAATTACAGTTTTGTTATCGGCTTCTGCCGTCACATTTACTTAATGTGGAGGTTGCTTGGATGTGTTCGAAGATAGGATGTCGATTGAAAGGTAGAATGCACGTTCTATGTATCGACAATAAATATATTCTCCTGGTTATATGTACAAGTGTTAAAATTTTTGTGTGGCCCTGAAAAGGGCCGATTGCGTCGCGTTAGCGACTCCTACGCGTGGCGAGATTTTCTCGCCACGAGATTTGTGGTGTCGCGATAGACGGAGCTGCAATCTTACATGACAAGGACAGACATAATCGTACTACCTTTGTCTCTTTCATGCGTGTGAGAGTCATATACATGTACGCACTAACATTATTGCAGTATCTTTTCTCTCTTGATCATACGCTCTGTCTCTTTCTAATCGCTCGCTCGCTATGTGCTACGTATCGCTTAGCTTCATGCTCCTCGCATATTCACTTACGCGTTCACTCGCGCTTTTCTCTCTTTCTCTTTCTCTCTCTCTTTCTCTGTTCGTTCTTTATTGTATTCTTTCTTTCCCATTATTATATTCTCTTATTTATTCGACTTTTATTCTTTTTATTCTCGTCTTCCTACATAATAATAATTATTAATTTAATCATTAATTTATTCATCTTTATTTTATAGAGTATAAATGAGATATTGTGTATCTTATAAAGAGAAAAAGTATTTAATTATGTGTATTTTTGTATGTACATGTGTTGTATTTAATTATAGTTAAATAGAAAAAGAAAATAACTTATTGTTGTGTATCTCATTTATGCTTTATAAAATATAAATAAATAAATAAATTTATTTATTTTCATGTAGGGAGACGAGAATAGAAAGAATAAAAGTTGAGCAAATAAAAGAATATAATAATGGAAATAAAAGAATACAATAATAAACGAGTAGAGAAAGAGAGAGAGAGAACGAATGAGGAGCAAGCGAGATAGCTAACATGAAAGACTTCCGAAGTTTCGCTCGCGAGGCTCGCTTTATCTATAATCTCTCGCGTTATATATCGTTACTGTAAAATTTTTGTTTTTCGCGCTTATTGATCCGAAAATAATTACAATGAATTAATGATATTTTACCGATTAAAATGATACCAAACACGATATAAATCGAATAATTTTTAATCAATTATGTAATTAAAATTATGATTACTTATTTCATTAAAAATAATCCGATTTATGTCATATTTAGTGTCATTTTAATCGCAAAAATGTTATTAATCCATTACAATTATTTTCAGATATATAAAATGCGAAATACAGAGATTTCATTTTCTATAATAAGATGGCATATATACGTCAAAGATTACAGATAAAGAGAACCTGGCGAGCGAGACTTCGGAACTCTTTGATGTTTGTCATCTTGCTTGCTCCTTCATTCTTTCTTGCTCTCGCTTTTGTCGATTCTTCAGCATCTGGGATCTTTCCTTATGTACAAAATATAAACATTTTATAAAATAAAAACTGAAACTTACATTTTGGATTTTATTAGTATGAATATAAATATAATGGATTCTTGCGATTAAAATGATATTAAACACGACATAAATCATATAATTTTTAATGAAATAAGTAATCATAATTACATAATTGATTAAAAATAATTCAATTTATGTCATGTTTGGTATCATTTTAATCGCAAGAATCTTATTAATCCATTATATTTATATTCATACTAATAAAATCCATAATGTAAGTTTCAGTTTTTATTTTATAAAATGTTTATATTTTGTACATAAGGAAAGATCCCAGATGCTGAAGAATCGACAAAAGCGAGAGCAAGAAAGAATGAAGGAGCAAGCAAGATGACAAACATCAAAGAGTTCCGAAGTCTCGCTCGCCAGGTTCTCTTTATCTGTAATCTTTGACGTATATATGCCATCTTATTATAGAAAATAAAATCTCTGTATTTCGCATTTTATATATCTGAAAATAATTGTAATGGATTAATAACATTTTTGCGATTAAAATGACACTAAATATGACATAAATCGGATTATTTTTAATGAAATAAGTAATCATAATTTTAATTACATAATTGATTAAAAATTATCCGATTTATATCGTGTTTGGTATCATTTTAATCGGTAAAATATCATTAATCCATTGTAATTATTTTCGGATCAATAAGCGCGAAAAACAAAAATTTTACAGTAACAATATATAACGCGAGAGATTATAGATAAAGCGAGCCTCGCGAGCGAAACTTCGGAAGTCTTTCATGTTAGCTATCTCGCTTGCTCCTCATTCGTTCTCCCTCTCTCTTTCTCTACTCGTTCATTATTGTATTCTTTTATTTTCATTATTATATTCTTTTATTTGCTCAACTTTTATTCTTTCTATTCTCGTCTCCCTACATGAAAATAAATAAATTTATTTATTTATTTATATTTTATAAAGCATAAATGAGATACACAACAATAAGTTATTTTCTTTTTCTATTTAACTATAATTAAATACAACACATGTACATACAAAAATACACATAATTAAATACTTTTTCTCTTTATAAGATACACAATATCTCATTTATACTCTATAAAATAAAGATGAATAAATTAATGATTAAATTAATAATTATTATTATGTAGGAAGACGAGAATAAAAAGAATAAAAGTCGAATAAATAAGAGAATATAATAATAAGAAAGAAAGAATACAATAAAGAACGAACAGAGAAAGAGAAAGAGAGAGAGAGAGAGAGAGCAGCGTGAATGAACATGTAAACGAATATGCGAGGAGCATGATATATATATATATATATATATATATATATATACATATAATCTTTATGACAATTTATTATTATTTATAGTTATATTTAGTAATTTATAAATGAGAAAAGAAAATTTGATATATTTTATCCTCTTATGTTACCAAACATTTGCATATTTATATAAGCTTGCCTATATTTATAGAAAATAAACTTTTTCCAAAGCAACAATTTAGAAATTTAATTTTTGTCGTAAAATATTTATAAATAATGGTTTTATGTATCGAATTAATTTTAATCAATATGAAAATAAGTTTTTTATTTGGTTAGAGAATATTTGTTTATAAAGATGCGCATTTGTTTTTATTATTACGCGATATTTGTAGCATGCATGTATGTAAGTATATATGTATGTATCGGGGAATAAGTCGACTGTACCATGCACACATACATGCAGGCAGGCACACGCGATCATATCAGTGCGCGGCAGATACTCAGTCTCAGTCGCGCGTGTTGTGTACATACGCGTAACAAGAGATTACCGCAAAAGTACGCTCAACTGTTATAACGCGTTATAACGCGTTGAATTTAAAAAACGAGTGTTGTGTTTTTATAGTGTGTGTGGTTTTAATAGTGTCCACATAATGGGACAAAAATATTCGAAAATTTTCGAGAGATGCTTGCCCCTCTTTGCCCGCAGACTTTCTTTAAAAAGAATAAGAGTCAAAAGATTAGTATATTTATATACCATAATTTTAGAAGGAATTGTTTTAATGTATACTATATACTAATATGTTGCTAGATATTATTTAATTTTATTTCCGTGCAGTCTACACAAAAATATAAATATGATAATGTAATATTATATAAAAATATAATATCCCAAATTTTTTTTTTTAGTTATATCTTTAAAACAATTCCTAAATAGAAAACAACATAAAGACTTTTGTATAAAAAATTATAACATAAAATTGATCTTCAAATAGAATTTAGAATGACTACTCTATACACATAAACATACACATTATATATGATGCACATAGTATTTAATACTCATATAGTATTTTTGTTATAAATAAATGGACAGATATGGGCAAAAAAAGAAAGAGGAAGAAAGAGAGAAAGAGAGAGAGAGAGAATAGGAATTAGTAAGCGAGGGAATGGCTGTAAAACGATATATCAATTGATAATTGACATCAGTCACTAAACATTAGTGAGCATAAAGTATTGCTACGGAGAAAGATATAACTATTTCCTTTTTTTTCTTACTTTTGGCATTTGTACACACTTGCTCAGTTACACTCATATCTTCTTTCTCTTTTTGCCCATTCTTCTCTGTCCATCTCTTTCTTATCCGAGCATACTATATGTGTGTTATATACTATCTGTGTGTATATGTTTGTGTATATGTAATAGTAACTTTAAATTTATTAAAATATCATTAATCTCTTGCTTATTTGTATATTTCACTGAAAATTGATTATATTTATTTTGCAATAGTAGTTGTGTCACAGTAGTTAGTTAGCCAGAGGCGATCAATTCGTGAGCTGGTTGTTGAAAGAAATATTTCCCACCAAATGCGTTTTGCATGTGCGCTTTGGTTTAAGAATATATCCCAGAAGCGATCAATTCATGAACTGGTTGTCGAACGAAATATTTTCCACCAAATGCGTTTTGCATGTGCGCTTTGGTTGAAGAATATATCCCAGAAGCGATCAATTCGTGAACTGGTTGTCGAACGAAATATTTACCACCAAAAACGTTTTGCATGTACGCTTTGGTTGAAGAATGTATCCCAGAAGCGATCAATTCGTGAACTGGTTGTCGAACGAAATATTTCCCACCAAAAACGTTTTGCATGTACGCTTTGGTTGAAGAATGTATCCCAGAAGCGATCAATTCGTAAATTGGTTGTCGAAAGAAATATTTCCCACCAAATGCGTTTTGCATGTGCGCTTTGGTTGAAGAATATATCCCAGAAGCGATCAATTCGTGAACTGGTTGTCGAACGAAATATTTCCCACCAAAAACGTTTTGCATGTGCGCTCTGGTTATGAAAAAAATAACATTTTATTCCAGAGGCGATTTTTAATCGTGAGCTGGTTGTTTTAAGAAATATTTCACACTAGATGCGATTTAAATGTGTGCTCTGGTTATTAAAAAAATAACATTTTGTCCCAGAGGCGATTTTTATTTGTGTGTTGATTGGTTTAAAAAATATTTTATTCCAGAAGCGGTTTGCATGTGCGCTCTGGTTATTAAAAAAATTTTTTATCCCAGAGGCGATTTTTATTCGTGTGCTGGTTGTTTTAAAAAATATTTTATTCCAGAAGCGGTTTGCATGTGCGCTCTGGTTATTAAAAAAATATTTTATCCCAGAGGCAATTTTTATTCGTGTGCTGGTTGTTTTAAAAAATATTTTATTCCAGAACCGGTTTGCATGTGCGCTCTGGTTATTAAAAAAATATTTTATCCCAGAGGCGATTTTTATTCGTGTACTGGTTGCTTTAGAAAATATTTCATATCATATGCGGTTGTGCATGAATATTCTGGTTATTAAAAAACAGTTATTCCAGAAGAAATTTCAAGAAACTTCCGTTTTTGAAAGACTCACAACTCAGTGTGCAAATCTTGTATTCATTCATATGATTGCAACCAATCATATATAGCAATAAAAGCTTACAAATTATTGGAAGGAATTATTATTGTGATTACTGGCGATGTATTTTTTCTTTTTTTGATGGCACCAAATTTCGCAATTTATATAATAGTCTATCAGGCTATGTATATACAAGTTGGTAGCTAAAGAGAAAAAATATATACATCTTCGTTATTAGGAGGCAATCCTTATGAGAGAAAATACTCCAAGGATGTAAAGAGTATGAGGAAACGGTTTTGTAATATTATAGCAAGCAATAAACTGCTGCCTTTTTTAAAATGGTAAGAAATTATGATTAAAAAATATCTATCCTGATACTCGTAACAATATTGGCCAGAAAAAAGATGTCTCAATCTCGCTTGCAAATTATAATCGCAGATATGAAAATAATAAATAAAATATTTTGGTTGCGTTCTCACGAAAATGGGCGATGGAGGAGCCCTTTCTATATTATAAATATTCAAAATATTGTAACAATCATAAAATTTTGTTGCAATGTTTTGCGGACAAAGAATTTATGTGTTTGCATTTATAAATATTTATATTAATATTTATATAAATGTAAATTTTAATATGTGCATACTTATGTCATAAGAATATATGAACATTCACATTTATAGTGAAGAAGTTTATATATTACTTATTAGTCCTCAATCATATCGATTATACCGATATACTGTCGATGATAAAGATTTATCATCGTATTCAAAATTATATGTATAATATATTTACATCCATATATAATATATTTTAGTTCAATTTTCTCGAACTGTACTGTATAAATTGTAACCCAGCAAACCAAGATATGATTGTTATACACATATAACATGTATATAATAAAAAAAATAATTGTTTTTTTTTGAAAAAATACTTATTTTTTTAAACAATTATTTGTTTTTGTCTTTACACTAATTGATTTGTCTCATTATTCTGTACATAAAAGTATTACGGTAAGATTATCAAAAACTGAATATTTTACGAGATATTTTATTTTTTATATCAAAATATGTCAGAATAAAATATAAAATAACTCAAAAAGTACTTAATGAAAAAATACTTTATTATAGTGTTTTGAAAAGCTTTCGAGATAAGCTACAAGAATATGCAATAAAAAATGGGGGGTTACATTTAAGAAAATATCGATCACATTGACTTGGCCTTGAAAAGGTCACTCAAGGTCCAGTCCATATTTTCATCATGTGTCCCCCTCTGAACCCTACAACTTTTGTATAAAACATTTTTTTCCATCTTGCTTACTTTACGAGATATTTGCGTGCGTTTGATTAAAATGACTCACCCTATATATATATATATATATATATATATATATATATATATTTATATATATATATATATATCAGTGCTCGGATTTAGTTGCACATTTCGGCCCGATTCCGTGGCTCACGCCTATTGCCCCCCACTCACCGCTCATACGTTAGCGACGAGTCGCCAGATACGCGTAACTAAGGAGCGCGACGCTTTGTCTCAGGAGCGTCCGTATATAAGAATGTCCAAATATAATAGTAAGACAATACTTTTCTAAATGCACCGCGAAAATTCTCAAAATTAAAAGTTTTTCTTCAATATTTTATATTTTATTGATATAAAATATTGAAGAAAAACTTTTATTTATAGAAAAGTATTGTCTTATTATTATATTTGGGCATTCTTATATACGGACGCTCCTAAAACAAAACGTCGCGCTGCTTAGTTAAGGCACCTTTACATGGCAGCGTTAAGCGTCGAGCGTCTGCGCAGAAAATTGCGCAGAATCTAATTTCAGCCTAGAATCTATCTCTTTTAAATTCTGCGCATTTTTCTGCGCAGCCGCTCGACGCTTAATGCTGCCATGTAATGAAACCTTTACGCGTATCTGGCGACTCGTCGCTAACGCATGAGCGGTGAGTGGGGGCAATAGGCGTGAGCCACGGAATCGGACCGAAATGTGCAACTAAATCCAAGCACTGATATATATATATATATATGCCATATAACATAGATGTAACATATATATATATATATATATATATATATATATATATATATATATATATATATATATGTTACATCTATATGATGTATATATGTATATATCTACATTATGATAAAATCAAAAGAAATAATATGAGCAATATTATAGATTTGTATTCAAAATATGTACGCGACACAAACAGATATTTGTGTAAAATCGTTGCTTCTACGAGACGATAGAACAGAAATAGGGTAGAAATCCAACATATTTTCTGTCTCTACATATTTATTATAACACAATGCGAAAAGCTTGTATTTTATTGCTCTTTCCAAAGTATGCACATATCCTTGACAATTACTCTACATAATGATATCGCTAATGTAACTATAAAGCGTTGGTAATATACCGACACTTTTAGTTACGTTTAGATGAGGGCCTAACCCGTCGGAGTTCGTCCGCCGCTCCGGCATCCTCTTAAAGTGGTTTTAACTGTAACAAAATGTTATTTGCTTTGTCAGTATACATGCATAATATGTATACTTTGATTTTCTTGGCATACGTATAACCAATATTATAGTAACATGTTGTACAATGCGAGATATTTATGTTTTCCTTTTTTTTATAAAATAATGTAATATTAGTTATACGTATGCCAAGAAAATCAAAATATACATATTATGTATGTATACTAACAAAGCAAATAACATTTTGTTGCAGTAAGATCCATTTTTTTATACATAATATTTACTTATTATTCTTAAAGAATGTTATTTGCTTTGTCAGTATACATGCATAATATGTATACTTTGATTTTCTTGCCATACGTATAACTAATATTATAGTAACATGTTGCGCAATATGAGATATTTATAAGTATTCCTTCTTTTATAAAATAATGTAATGTTAGTTATACGTATGTCAAGAAAATCGAAGTATACATATTATGTATGTATACTGACAAAGCAAATAACATTTTGTTGCAGTTAGATCCACTTTTTCATACATAATATTTACTTATTATTCTTAAAGTGGATCTAAGTGCAAGAAAATATTAATGTAATATATATAGAAAAATTTAAATAATTTATAAAATTAAAGATTTATATATGGAATTTAATTTCTATTTTATATCTAAGTAGATAATAACGATTTTCATTTATTCGGACAATTTCTGTCCGAATAAGTGAAAATCGGACATTTACTTGTCCAATTTTCCAAAAATTAGTTTAATATCTGAATTCCTCTGTATGGGAATCGTATCAGAAATTAAACTGATAAAAATAATTAAAATATCATTAATCGCATTTTGCAGGCTTTATATACGCTCATGACAAGAACTTGAATACGGGTATAGAAAGTAAATAGTGCGCCGCATAGCGGTAAGCGAATAAACTATACTATTTCAATAAATTATATAAATGGCTAAAAGCTGCAAATTCTGCTCGGTTTCTGCTGCCAATTTGCCATCAGATTGCGCGCGCGCAGATCTTGCTCGGTTTCTGCCGACAATCTGACGTCAAGTTAAGTTAGCAGATCCTGCTCGATTTCTGCTACCAATTTGTCGTCAAATTGCACGCGCGCAGATCCTGCTCGGTTTTTGCTATCAATCTGCCATCAGATTGCGCGCGCGCAGATCTTGCTCGGTTTTTGCAACCAATCTGACGTCAAATCATGTTAGCAAATCTTGCTCGTTTTCTGCTATCAGATTCTGTGAGCATACTCTGCTTTGTTTTTGGCACCAATCTGTCGATTTAATCTGAAATAACAACTTCTGTACCAAATTTGTATCCTTTTTGCTAACAATAATTGATAGCAGGCACTTGGCATGATTTGTTTTCGACAGACTTGGTGTTCGAGAGCGAGGCGAAATTAGAAAAGTGTGTGCGAGGATCTTTTGGTTCGCGGAAAATAAATCTCGCGAGTACAATTCACGTTTTTAATTATAACAAAATAATTCACACGATTACAAATTATACAAAAAGTTCCTGATAAAAGCTCGGTCGGTTATAGGTGGTTTCACAAAAAAGGATAGCGGTTGTCGTAAGCGGTTTCACGAGAGAATAGCGGTTGTCGTAAGCGGTTATCAAAGCGTGTCGAAATGCGGTGTAACTAAATATGCGGTAACTAAACGCGTAAGCGAGTGTCTCTATGCGGTGTAACTATATGCGGTAACTAAACGCGTAAGCGAGTGTCTTCGGCGCTCCTCACGAGCGGGCCCTTTTATAGCGGTTCTTTAATCTCTCGCTGCCAATGAATTTGAACCTCCGAGTTCGGTTCGAAGATTTAACGCGGCGCCAAACTTTATTGGCCGCTCCTTGAAATATCGGCGCGAGATGAGATTCGGAGCGAGTGATAGGCCGATGGCCCGTACGTCACGGGCTACGTCACGGCCTCGCGCGTGCCGGAAGCCGTTTATCGCGCGGCTAACCGACAAAGTTGTTTGCGTGTTTTCGTGTAAAACTTATTTGTTACATGGGCTTCAAAAGTCAAAAAACACCAAAAAACCTTAAATAATAATAGCGATAAGAACATTGTTTTTCGACTTTGATCGCGATAGAATAATAATGCAAAGCGCATGTGACAAAGAAGAAATTAATTTAAATGTAATTTAATGCAATCTCAAACACTTGGCTATCTGGGTATGTATACTGATAAAGCAAATAACATTTTGTTGCTGTTAGATCCACTTTTTCATACATAATATTTACTTATTATTCTTAAAGTGGATCTAACTGCAAGAAAATATTATTTGCTTTGCCAGTATACATGCATAATATGTATATTTTGATTTTCTTGGCATACGTATAACCAATATTATAGTAACATGTTGTACAATGCGAGATATTTATGTTTTTCTTTTTTTTTATAAAATAATGTAATGTTAGTTATACGTATGCCAAGAAAATCAAAGTATACATATTATGTATGTATACTGACAAAGCAAATAACATTTTGTTGCAGTTAGATCCACTTTTTCATACATAATATTTACTTATTATTCTTAAAGTGGATCTAACTGCAAGAAAATGTTATTAGCTTTGTCAGTATACATGCATAATATATATACTTTGATTTTCTTGGCATACGTATAATCAATATTATAGTAGCATGTTGTACAATGCGAGATATTTATAAGTTTTCCTTTTTTTTATAAAATAATGTAATATTAGTTATACGTATGCCAAGAAAATCAAAGTATACATTAGGGTGGTCCTTATTTATCCTTGATAAAAATTTTTTTTTCGGATTCTTTCCGCGGCACCCCCCAGAATGTTTCCAATCCACAAAAAGATAATCCCTGCCAAATTTCAGCTCGATCGGACAACGGGAACCCGTGCCCCTGCTCGTTAAACATTTGAATACCCTTGTATTAAACTTTCTACACTATCAACATTGGTTTTTAAAGCGTATTTTCCACAAAAATCGGCCTAGAGGACTTTTCTTTTTTTTAACATGTGTGTCTTGCTTTTCTGCATCGTTTGAGATCTTATACGTCTCATTTAAACAATTAGGTGAATCGTTAATGACTAAAAAATATAAATAATAAAAAGTTATTGCATTTATTGTTTGAGCTGGAAAAAATGATATATATGCTACAAAAGTTGTAATAGTATGTTTGGAGGACAAAATGAGTTTAAAACATGATGAATTTCATGTTTTTATTAATAAAGCGATTTTTTAAATTTAACATTACATAATAATTAATAATTTTATTATAATGGTAATTGTTTTTGTCATTGGCACCACCTTGAATAATTCCAAGTAACTAAAAAAAACCTTGTTGAACAAAAGACTGCAGCTATTTTACCTAACCTAGAGCCCAGCGTGCAAGCATCAGGCGTAAAAGCAACTGAATCTCACAAGCAGAAATTGTAAAACAGCACATCCAAAACTTGTTTGATAGATGGCAACTTACTTCCAATAATCTGCTGCGAATAATTTCCAATAAGGTATATCTTATCACGCAAATTAATTCTCGAAGTCATTGCCAAAAATTTTGCACATAATATCGAACAGGAAAAATTCCACTGTTAACTCTTAAACTCAGAAGTAAACATACGCCTGATGCCTGCACGCTGGGCTCTAGGTTAGGTATAATAGCTACAGTCTTTTGTTCAACAAGGTTTTTTTTAGTTACTTGGAATTATTCAAGGTGGTGCCAATGACTAACAATTACCATTATAATAAAATTATTAATTATTATATAATGTTAAATTTAAAAAATCGCTTTATTAATACAAACATGAAATTCATCATGTTTTAAACTCATTTTGTCCTCCAAACATACTATTACAACTTTTGTAGCACATATATCATTTTTTCCAGCTCAAACAATAAATACAATAACTTTGTATTATTTATATTTTTTAGTCATTAACAATTCACCTAATTGTTTAAATGAGACGTATAAGGTCTCAAACGATGCAGGAAAGCAAGGCACACATGTTAAAAAAAAGAAAAGGCCTCTAGGCCGATTTTTGTGGAAAATACGCTTTAAAAACCAATGTTGATAGTGTAGAAAGTTTAATACAAGGGTATTCAAATGTTTAACGAGCCGGGGGCACGGGTTCCCGTTGTCCGATCGAGCTGAAATTTGGCAGGGATTATTTTTTTGTGGATCGGAAACATTCTGCGGGGTGCCGCAGAAAAAATTCGAAAGTCGAAAAATAAGGACCACCCTAGTATACATATTATATATGTATACCGACAAAGCAAATAACATTTTGTTGCAGTAAGATCCATTTTTTCATACATAATATTTACTTATTATTTTTAAAGAATGTTATTTGCTTTGTCAGTATACATGCATAATATGTATTATATACTTTGATTTTCTTGGCATACGTATATTAACGGTGCCAATTTTACATAAATAAAACTATACTGTATTATTGTGGGATAATATAATATAATATATGCACATATATATTATTTTTGAACATATATATTATTGTTGATAATACAATTTTATTTATGTAGAATTGGCATTCCTTAATTACTTTAAATATAATATTTTATACTCGCATACTTTAACGCCTGTAACCAGGCAATAATATCGGTTCGCAATACAATTAAAGACTCCATAATCATTTTTAAATTGTTTTATTTTTATATATCGGAATTCTCTTCGGAATCCTCTTTGGGTGTAAAAATTTTTGGATGATAATCATCAAAGAAACATTTGAAGCACAATGTCAATTTACACCAAGCACATTGAATAAGATAGAAAATAACGGTTTCCGCAGTTAGCAGATACAACTGCCTCATAATCGAGTTTTCGGCAACAGAAAAACTTCCACAGTAGTACAAAAGCACTGACCAGTCATATAATATAATGTAGAAATAAAACCCCTTGCAGAATTTTTAAATTTAAAAATGATTATGGAGTCTTTAATTCTATTGCGAACCGATATTATTCGTATGGTTACAGGCGTTAAAGTATGCAAGTATAAAATATTATATTTAAAGTATTAGCATTAAATTTAATAATTATTAAATAATAATTCTTTTACTCCATATGCGTTCACTTATTGCAATATTTTGTAAAAATAAAAAAAAAATTGGTAAAATCAGGACTCGAACGTGCAACGGGCAGCGTTCTAAGCCGCCGCCTTATTCTCTGCGCCACGCTGCTATCTGCTAACCTCTTTCGCTAATTCGGTATAGAAAGCGCACGAGAAATTTCTAATGCAAATTTCTCGCGAATGCTTGAGTATTGTGTCGTGCCACTTGTCCATGAATTAGTGGGGGGTTAGTACTAAAACATATTTAAAGTTGAGCAAAATCCGTGAGTGCACGACTTGGCCCTCCCCTTGTGAGCGACGCTGTAATCCGGCATCCCGTATAATATGTTGAAGTTCTGTTGTATGGCCTTTCACCTGAGCAGTAATAAGGTGACAATTACAGAGTAAGCTCCTGTAGCCGACAATTCCACCCAACGGGTGTCGATAATAGAACTTCCACTGCCTAACAGTGCTTGCGTATTCCACTATATTAGTGTCAATACAGAGATTTGCTGCCTCCTGAATGATAGTAGTCTTCTAGAATATTATTTGAGAATTTTATATCATTCAACCATTAATCTAAATCGAGCTCTTATAATTTATCCCGCATAAATCCATTCCTCTTTATTACAAACTCGATAATCTTCATTTATCCTTTAACTATTCATTAACGATCTTAAGTTAGATCAGTTCCTTTTCCTCTATTGCAATTTCACAATAGCTTTTCAGACGGTACACAGAACTTGATGAATTAATTTACGTATGAACTTTTGAATGACATATTTTTATAAGGTACATTTTCTACAAGAAAAACCCATCTCATATATTTTGTATATTTTTAATAAATAAATGATCATACATATATTCTGAATAAATCAATCATTTGTATACCCGTGTCTGTTCACTCTTCCTCTCTTTGAAATTGATAAGGATCCAGCTCTCGGCATCCCTGAGTATAGCCGGTGTAAGCAGGTTGCCCATAAAAGAAATAGAGAGCACCTTTCTCTTGTTCACCGAGGTAGAACTCGAGAAGGAAGATCACTGGATGTAGCAATTTTGGCGATGAGATTTAAACCATCGTAGTACCAGAATTGCGAAACCCAGATCGTGACATTCCCCTAATGTCATGTTTTTATTTCAACATATTTTGCATGAATTTTGTGCATATATTTCATTATTTCTGACCTCATTAATCAACATGATCACGACTAGGAAATAAAACTTTCAGATAAATACTTAACAAATATGTCTATTATTTTTTTTAGATGTTGAGGATAAAAAAAGTGGATCAGAGTATATACCATCAGAAGACGATCACGATTTATTAGATAATGATGATGATGAATTGCATCAGATACAAAAATCAATAGTGATTAATCAAAATATGGCTGCATCTTCAATATCCAGTTTAGATGTCTCAAAAGCAACACAATCGACTTGCAAAAGGCGAGTATAGAGGTAAATTAGGACGTACAGTTCCTGTATTACTATCAAACGATTTTGTTACGTCCTGGCGACTCCACGATTCCTTTCTTCCGCGACGTTGCGGTAACAATCGTCAGTTGGTGATAAGAACGAACCGTTCAATAAACAAAGCATCTTGTGCCATACGTTTCTTTTAAACACTGTCATTTGTCAGTAACTACATCCACGAGTATCCGTGGGAAAGACGCAAGGAAATCGGTGATGGAAACCATGCCGGTCTCGAAATAAATAAAAAATAATATCTACCTTTTGCAGTAGAATTTCCGGCGGAAGAACAACGAGATAACAAGAACTTTTAACGAAATGTTTAATAAACTCAGCTGCATTAATACTGATAATAATTTTCTAACGGACAAGTAATAAACACAGCTGCATCAACGTTGACAAAAATAATTATAAGGAAGTAAGACCCTTTTCTAATCAGATCATGTGCGCGAGGGTCCCCCGGAAAGGCTAATGTTTAAGGAACTTTTGAAATAATAACGAACTCACCAACCGACGATCAGCACGGGTAAAAATACGAAAATAGGAGACACCCCCTGCCGAATGAGGCCACTGGCACGATTCTAATTCGTTAAAATCTTGAAGAATCCCTACTTTTGCATAATTTCAATTCGTTAAAGTTTTTGAAAGATCCCATTCTTAAAATTAGAAGACGCCCTGAAAAAGGTTTTATAAAAGAAAGAACTCGTAAGACTAGAGAATTCAATTGATTCATTCAGTCATTTCTGTCAACTTCAATCAGTGCCGGGCAATTAATCTCGTGTGCGCGCATTAAGAGCGAAAATTCATAATTAGAAAAAGAGTGACCAGTTCAATATCAGTGTCCTCGTCTTGGCGTCGTCTCCAGCGCAACCCGGCACCCGCACAGCGTTACATCTTAGCGAAGGACGACAAGTTCTGTCAATCTACTCAACCTACCAATTAAAAGTCAGCAACGAAACTAAGTCTCTAATAATTCAGTTTAATTATATTTTTATTCCCGCAATAAATAACGTTGTTACCGGTTCCATAGTGAGAACCAGGTCGGGAAAAGATTACGAATTCCAACCCGCTACCGCAAAGGTCCGTTCCGCGAGTCAGAAGACGCGAACTTCTGTAGACTTAAAATCAACCATAGCTAGTAGTAGTAGTAGTAGTAATTATTCAATCACCGCATACACAGAAACAATCATTGACTTCCCCCTAGTTACTCCCCAATATATCCATTGGAACCACCTTCTCCCGAACTGCTGCTTTCCCCCCGATCGTTCTCCTCGTTGTTAACGATCATCCTTGATGATTCACCCCCTCCTTCTCCTCCTTCAGAATTAGACGAGTTTGAGAAGGCAGTGCAGGATTTCTGCAACGAACTCCCTGATTTGGAGGACGAATCCTGCTATCAATTTCCAATCCCTCCTTTTTCTCCTCTTGAATCCGACGAATTCGAGAGAGCACTGGAAGAGTTCTGCAATGAACTCCCAGATCTCGATGACGAATCCTTATACCAATCCTAGAATTATGAAATCAACCTCCTAATATTTCCACACACTCTCACTCACACAAATTGTTTTATTTTCTTTTTCTAACAGATATTTTGTAATAACCAGTCAGAAATTCAATATTAATAATAGAATCTTGCCTCATTATTCTGACTGATGTCCTCCGTACAATTGTAAGAACCGCGAACAACCACACACACATACACACACCCATACGCATATTAAAATAACTATTGATATAATGTATACCAAAGTAGTTTAATTTATTATGAATAAATTTATATTCTAATTTAAATCCAATCTTTATTAACCCCTCTCATTCTCCAGTCAAAAGATCGCACCTAGTCCCATCCCGCGTAATAGAGATTAAATTCTCTTACCAAAAAGGGACCGCCGAGCGAACTTCTGAAAAACAGAGTAATAGCGACCCTGACGGTCGCTACCTGATTTTCGGACTGTCAAGTTCGTTCGACCCGATTCTAACGCTTCGATACGTTTAACTTCGGGATCATAAAGATAGTGGTTGCGCCCTTCCACTGACTCATCCTTCCTCGAGTCTGGACGTAACAATTTATTTCAAAGTATTATTTTAATTTTAAAATTTCGGAAACAAGCTGGAGTACCAGAAAAAAATCCGTATGTTTTTGGATTGCCTGGATATAACAAAGGAAGATACAAGTATCTCAGAGCATGTGCATTAATACGAAAATTTTCGGAAGGGTGTAATGCAAGTCAATCTTCCACTTTGTGTGGCACAATATTAAGAAAACATGTAGCAACATATTGTAATTAAATCTGAATGATGTCGAAATCTCAGACTTTGCCACGTTTATAGGTCATTCCGATAAAATTCATAAAGATCATTATAGGCAACCATTGATTGGTAGAGATAAAGTAAAAATATCACAGTACTTAGAAGCAGTACAAGGTAATACGAACAATTCAGATGAGAATTTATCAACAGATAGCAGTTCCGAAAATGATGAGGTAATAAAAAAAGCAACTCTATTGACAAAGAAAAAGAATGTGTACCTAATGAAAAAGAAGATCTATCTTCAGGTAATTATATCTATATTTTAATTTGGTATTCTCATTTTAACTATTTTACGTTTTCTTTATATATATATATGTACTTATGTATAATTACTTATATTAATTTTAATGTCTCAACATAAATTAAATTTATTTCAGACACCAATTCAGACATTGTATCTGATAATATTCAGGACAAGCAAAATAACAATAAACGGAAACGATCTAGTGAGTATTTTTCGTCGGTTTATGATATATAAAAGTATTGTTATATTTAATGTTTTTAAAGTGTTATTCTAAAATGCTTGTAGTCCTTCAAGTTATTTATTATATGTATATGCATTTGTAATAATTCGTAAAACTTATTCTATAAAAAATTTTAGCATAAAAATGTTCTTGCGACTAATAATTAGCATATTGTATATAAATTTTTAAAGTTTTGTGGCATTTGTTTTCCAATTTTTTCGTATAATTCATGCATAGGATATTTTTGATAATTCGAGGCATACCAGCTGTGTAGGTAGAACTCGCCAATCTAAACACGAAAGTTTTGTAACATTTTGCCGATTTTGCAATATCCAAAAATTAATTCCATAATATCAGCGAATGCATTTGTGAGAATCGGTGACCGTATTTTGAGTCATGATCTTAAAGAAAATTTAAACAAGAATTTGTTAACAATCATCTGTGTATGGCAACTGTCGACGATATACAGCGACTAGCGTTTTAATGCAATCCCATTTCCTATATTTAAAATTTTTAGTCTCCAAGCAAATTATATCTAAAATATTCTTATATTTGTTATGCCTCGGGTGAGGCACGGGAAATTTCGGGATCGTTGCCGGATTAAGATTTAGGAATCTGGGATGCGTCTGGCGGGTTACCCGTAACATTGGACACTTTTTATGTTAAATAAAGCTTTTATTCACTACAAATGATCTTAGTTATAATTCGTCCTCGTTTTTATTATCTACTCGTGTCGCGTGTCGCGTTAACTGACACTTGCGTGCGCGTGTTTGGAATCGGGTTTACGTCGCGAGACTCGCTTCTCGATCTCCACGATTTTTGCTAAGTGTGACTACTCGATATTGCAATAATTATCGACATTTGCTGTTGACACTCGCGACTGTTAGCGATACTGCTCGCGTAATGTTAATTAAGGATAAAGACTGCACGCCGCTCGTTAGCGATGGATCTTTTATTATCTCCCCTTGGTTTCCCAGGAGGGGATCGTCAAGACCATGTGTCGTGTCGCTCGATTTTTGCGGCAAGATCCGGATGCAAGCTAAGGAGTTCTAAGTAGGACTTCTTTGCTTGCATTTTCGCAATTTCCTTATTCCTTTTTATTTCGTTTTTAAGTAGGACTTCTACGTTGCATTTTCGCAACGCCCTTATTCCGCTTGCCCTGATTTCCGCGTTTTCGCAATGAAGTGGTTGCGTGGTCGCTCGGGCTTCGCGCGTGGCTCGCGTTGTCAGCGCTTCGCTCGGTCAACGTTCGTAACGTGATCTGTATTCGCGTTACACGTTGAGCAATGCCTTACTGTATAAAATAATATATCTCTAAAATAATATATATTTAGTAATTCGTGTATAGCCTTTTCGGGCTATAACATATTATATAATTATTGATTATTCCAAGGTACAATGATTCTTCGAATAATCAACATTTCTAATGTACAAATATTTAAGTCTGATGCGCTTAATCGAAAATTTTAAATGTTATTATGCTAGGAGATTGCAATCGCTTGTTAGGCGATTGTAAACAAAATGCAGCATTTTTCTTTAAGATTATGATTCTAGAGCATAGCTCACAGATTTCCGCACATGCATTCGCTGATATTCAATAATTAATTCCTTTATAAATACCGTGAAATATGCAAAATGTCACATGGCTATTGTATTTAATTTGGCGAACTATACCTACACACGTTGAGTATATCCCAAACTAGCAGATATCCTGTATATGCTTATAATTTACTTTCATACATATAAGTATTTTTTAAATAAAACCTTGCTTTTCTTCTAGCATCTCCTTATGAATCAACGATAAAAGGACTCGTTGGTCTCAGGAAGAAAAGGAAACAGCACTACAAGTATTTTTTGAATATATGAAAAAACTGAAACTACCATCTTTACGAGAGATTCAAATAGTAAGGAAAAAATGCACATCTCTTACTGAATGTACATCGCCACAAATAAAAACATGACTTCATAATCAACAGAAAGCTTTACAACGAAAACGTAAGTATTTATTATTATATTAATAATAACAAATACTTTTAAAATTAATATGTATTTAATATATACTTAATACATATATATTTATAATAATATACTAAAGTTCTCAACATTCAAAGAAGATATAAATTCTTTAGTTTTTTATTAGGAACTTCAAAGACCTTCAAATTTTTTTATTATTTCTATTTTTTTATGGATTTCAGAGTTGCTGTAATTTCAACACCAAAAATTTTAAAAACATGTTCACAACAAGTTTAGTTTTTCGATCTTCCATGTTATTTGAAACATGTTAATTATGTATATTGGTGTCACATTTTGTACAGTGATGTAAAGTTATTTGTACAAACTGTTCGCCATTACTTTTATCATTAAAGTGACACAAATATATAATTAACACGTTTCAAATAATATGAAATAACGAAAGTATATATTAAAATATGTACCTTCACACAAATACACTTATCGAAACGCTAAAAATAATATATTTCTTACTTTTTTCAAAGCTAAAATTACTAAAATAGTATTTTCTTAGTATTTTTTAATATTATAATCTGAAAAGAAATAATAACAATATCAGTTTCATTAATTAGTATAAATCACAGTATCAGAATCATCAATAGTATTAATCACAGTATCAGTCTCATTGTTAATACATGTATTTATATACATATAACAATGAGACTGATACTGTTATTATTTCTTTTAAGATAATGATAGAGATATGTATAAAATGTTTAAATTAATATATTTCAAGAACAATGATACTCATGCTGCGATTCATACTATTAATACTATATTTTGATGATAGATACTGTTATTATTTCTTTTAAAATAATGATAGAGAAATATACAAAATGTTTAATTTAATTTATTTCAAGTGTAATTTTCATAAGTTTAATTTTTATAAGAGTGATATTGCAGAGTACAAACTATTATAAGAAACGTTAAAAGCGAATAGCATATGTAGATTTTATCATCGAATATTAGTGCAAGATATGACTATCAAGCATAGAAAATATTGTAATTAACAGTTTTGTTTTTTATTAATTTGAAATACTAGTTAATATTACATGAATCTATATGTACAGTAAATAAAATATTAAACCTCATATGTATGAATTATAAGAAATGTACATACATGAGAGAGAGATATTTGCATCATCAATATTGTCAGTTTCCAGAAAATCATTTTCAACGAAACTGCATGTGAGTACATCCACAGTAGCATCTGTAAAATTATATTAAAATCATGTTATCAGCAGTATTGAAGTTTTGGAAATGTATCACTTTTTATCATAAAATTGTATATTTACAGTAAATAATAACAAATAATAACATAAAAAAATTACAAGACTACAAAATATTGAAACATTAACATTTTCTTTACAGACATAGGGCTCTTGCAGACAGGACGCGTCGATGCGTTACGCGTAACAAAAAGTGACGCGGTGGCTAATAAACATAAAGCTCTTAAGAAAAAGTGACACGTTGGTTTGTCACCGCGTCACTTTTTGCCATGCGTAACGCGTCGACGCGTCCTGTCTGCAGGAGCCTATAGTCGGTTACATGTAAAATGGAAAATAACTAAACTTACCAAAATATATTGGAAGATCAGTTATCTGATTGTCAGTTTTTCTTTTCTGCTTCTGATTTTTTCTTGTTTCCATTTTTGTCGATTGATGTGGGTTTGTCAATACCTAATGCAATAACAAAAAAGAAATATATGTTACAATCTAGCATATTTAACAGCAATTGTATTATACAGATTGACATTCATCAGCTTAAAGGCCATAATAACAGTCGTGACATGCAATTTATAGATATAATGTGATTTATATTTGATAATTTTTGAAAACTACAAAATCAATTAAAAGAATATTATTAAAAGTAAAAATTAATTAAAAGAATATTATTAAGAACAAAAGGAAGTTTAGAACAAAGGAAAGATTAAGACATTCATATTGACATTCAATCTCTAAAGAGCAACAATTGGAAATATTACGCACACTTACCGGTATTTGATGCAACATCGGTCATCTCAATATTACAATTTTTGTTTTTCGTCGCAGACGCATCTTTCTTTTTACCCATATCCAAATCAGTTCTGTTACATAATATATGTGGTTTATTTGTTAAAATATTATTTTTAATTTCTTGCAATATATCTTTATCTGTAATACCAAAAAAATTTCTGGTTAAAATGTATTCAGTATTTATTTCAATATATTGTGAACAATCGCATTTAGCGTTATTTAGCTTTTATTCGAAAACTAATGAGCCGTTACTTTTTTCATTATTAAGATAAAAGTTTTAAAAATTGAGAAATAGACACAGATACAGTGTTATAATTTAAACACTGTTACTAATTCATTACCGAAAAAAGTAACATAAAAGTAACGGTGTTACAAATAACCATTCACCCCTGGATTTATGTACATATTTATAATGTGATATGAATATTAACAATAATAATAATAACAATAATAATATGAATGCTAGCAATAATATGAAACATAAAATATTTAACTTACATTTTTCGCTATAATCCTTGCTGCGTAATATCATTTGTCGCTATACCTAACCTTTGTTAAATCTTTAGTTATTATTCTATTAGAGTTGCACACATAATAAATACCATCGTAAAATTTTACTAATGCGTACATATTTATAATAAATTTTTTAAGTACTTCAACTCTATGCGATCAATATATTTCTAAAAAACTATAAACTATCTCATTTATCTCACTACCAGGGGCGGATGGTGACTTTTCGGGGCCTGATGCTAATACTATCAGGGGCCCTTTTTCCGGGCGAAATAGAAAATTACAATGATGTCAAAAAATGACGAAAAAATTACTATAAAAACTAACTTTTCTATCATAATTTAAGCGTTTTCTCGTTATTTTGATATCATTATAATTTTCTGTTCTATCTAGACAACAGTTTATGATAACATTAAAACATTAATAAATATACAATTCGAATAAAATATATTCATAATAATGATATTCATGATATATAAAAACAAAAGCATTTGAAAACAAGTTTTTAAATTTTTATTTTTTTTCTGCATTTCATGTTTACATATTCTTTTATGGCTTCGTCATAAGTAACAGATTTTGTGATGTCACCTTCTATTGAAAGAATTGATAAGTAATTTAGTCTTTTATCTCTCATTTTAGACCTATATTTATTTTTTATAAAAGATAATTTAGAGAAACCTCTTTCTGCTTCACAACTTGTTATTGGGAGTGTTAAATAAATTTTCACAATTGTATAGAAATTTGGAAAAATATTTATAAGATTTTTTTCATAAATTAAACTTAATATATCTGGACATTTAAAAGTTTTCGCTTCAAATAAATTTTTACATAATTTGATATATTCTTTAAATTGTAAACATTCGCTCTTTAAATTTTGGTCTATATCGATATTATAATGTTTCGTAATGAAGTTAATACTTTCATCATCAATATTTGAAACAGTTTTGTTTCCTATATCCATTAAAAATTTAAATCTTTTTCCTAATTTTTCGTATACCTCTCCTCTTTTATTTAGTTCTGAAATTAATAAATCTAACAATATATTTACTCCCTCAACACGAAATTTATCTCTCCCTCTAAGTGTATCATTACCTTTTTCGCCATCTGAGTATTTCTTTGTTTTAATTCTTTGATTCACGTCGCTATAATTTCGTTCAATCTTGGAACTCATCTCTATTACTTTCAACTCATACTCAATTAATTTTTCATTACAATTCTGCCTGATGGTTTTTACAAATGATTCAAGAGATGAAATTAGAGCATAACCTTCACATAAGTCTAAACCAGGAGTTTGTAATTTTTTGCTAGTTTTATTAAATCTCTCAAGAATCTCTTCCCAAAATACGGTTAATACAGCAATTTCTAATCTCAAAAGTTTGTTGTATAAATTTTTGGTTTCCATTTTACATTCAGCCTTTTCTAAATTATTATGAAAAATACTTTTCAAGGTATCTAAAATGGTGTCGTAACTAATTTTTAAAGCATGTATAGCTTCATAATGAATAGACCATCTTGTCTGACTAAGATTTTTTTTGGAAAGGAGCAAATTTGCATGGTTTAACATGTTCCACCTATGCGTAGATGCCGAGAAAAATACATATAATTGCTGAACAATACTAAAATAATTTGTGATACAAGGTACAATATTTATTGCCTCTACCCCAACTAAATTTAAAGAGTGCGCTGCACAGGGTACATAATGAGCAAACTTATTTGCCTCTTTCAAATGTGCTTGCAGTCCGTTATATTTTTCGCTCATATTTGCAGCATTATCATAGGACTGGCCACGACAATTTTTAATGGGAAGTCCAATTTCTTCTAAAAAACTTTTTAAAGTGTTGAATAAAGGCAAACCCGTATGACTATGAATAGGTAAAAACGATAAAAATTTTTCATAAATTTTCCCTTTTGTAGAGTATCGTACAATTATTGCAAATTGATCTGTATGTGCCAAATCTGGTGTTGAATCAGCAATGACTGAGTAATATTTAGTGTCTTCTCCATTAATATCATTAATAATCTCCCTTAAAACTCGTTTTCCCATTAGTTCAATTTATTTTTACATAAACAGTTTTCGACAGATAACTTAAAATTTTATTTTGCTGAGATTGACATTTTACGATGTGCTCTCGTAAAAAAGGATCAAATTCTGCGATAAATTCTACGAGCTCCATAAAATTACCATTGTGTGGAAATCCCCACTTTTCATCGTGGCCTCTCAATGGCAATCCTCTTTCACTTAGAAATTTAATAATAGCAACAACTCGCATTAGGAGATTGTAATAATATTCAGATTCATTTCTAATCTGTTTTTCAAATTGCCTATCAATAATAGTTCTGTTTTCCTTTCGTGTTAACCATATTAGCATTGAATTTTTATGATCTATAGATTCTTCATGATTGTCTAGAGTTCGGATTAGATTAGTCCAATCAGAATAACCGGTTGTTCCAAGGAATGTCTGTGATATTGAGAATATTTTGCATACTAAACAGTAAACGCAGCCTTTACTATTAGAGTAACATAACCATAATCTCAGAATCAGTTTTTGTCCATTTCTTAAACGTTTTTCGAAATACTTATTATTAAATTGTCTGTTTTGACCTTTATAAAATTTATTTGAGTCGAAATAAAAGTTATCTTGCTTTCTATTTTGAAAAAACGATGCTTCTTTTGAAAGACAGTTATTGATAAATTCCCTATTAATTGAATCAGGCCATAATGCTAAGTCTTTATATTTATCAAAGTTTTCTATCTTTCCAATTATATTATAGGTTTCGTCTTCCGTACTCTTTTCTTGAATAATTTGACCGACATACTCATTAATTTCTTCTCTTTTTTTATATTCTTCTTTATCTGTTTCTAAATTTTCTTTAGCGTTTCGTACACTATTGTTCGTATGACTTTCAAAATCATTCTGAGAAGCCAAAGTAGAAGGTATATATGAAAAAAAACTTGAAAGTGTTTGGCATTTTGCTAGTTCTATTTCTTTTTGTTCTTTCAATTTCCTCTTTTGACTTCCGCTCAGATATTTGCGTTTGTGTTCAGACATTTTCAGCAACGTTTCCCTAAAATAATTATAAAGTAATTGGGAAGAAAGAAAGTAAAATATGAAATCAACTTACGAAGTAAAGTGATAAAATAAATAATATTCAGAAATTTTATTTACAATATACAGTCCTTCAGACATCTAATATATTAAACAAGATTTTCTTTTTTCTACATGTATAAGTTGTGAGGTAATTAAAGGAGCGATGATCTTTCAAAGTATAACTCGAGACGAGAGAAGGTTAACAAAAAAAGGAAACCCCGCGTTATAACTATGAGAACGTAATGGAGACATAGTAGGTAATAGTAAAGTTATATAAAGGAAGGTTAGATCATATATTGATACTATGTATATCACTGAGCAATCCATGACGCATTGCGAAAGGCCGCGAGAGCCAATAATAATCTACTTTATTTAGCATCTCTTTTCAATAGCGACTGCGCACGTATCGATCCTTTGCATTGCATTATGGATGGCCGAGGCTCATGACTTAACCTTCCTTTATATGACCTTAATACGTAGTAGATAAATCGAGACATCTAGGGCCTTTTTCCGTCAGTTTAGCCAACTTCAAATTTACATTCACAGACAAGGACAACGATTTGTATTGAACTAGATCATGGATGTAGCAATAACACATCCATGAACTCTCTATATCTCTAGTCTGATACTATATGGTTCTCGTAAGTGTCGGTTGGGTAGTTGTTTGGGGGCCCCCTTCTCGTTGGGGGCCTGAGGCTTAAGCATCGTAAGCTTTTATATAGATCCGCCCCTGCTCACTACCTCATAGCCTCATGGCGGATTAAAGCAAAGAATGCAGCTAATGGATGGCCAGTATCGTCAGCGTGAGCTGCGTGAAGAAGAAACAAAAGCGATTTCACTGTTGGCTCTTGGCTCTTGTGCGTAAGACGTGAAAAGGCTTGCCGCGCAGTAAGATTCGACGCAGTAGCCAATCAATGTGCCATTTTCCGTAAGAGCCAGAAGTTTATTGGCTATCACATTGCTTCTTGCCGCACATTTGTTTGAGAAAAATGTTTTACTATGAAATTAGTCATTCACTTTGATAGAAGCAAACGTTCAATTTCAGGATAGATAGCCAGTAATTTCTATATATAAACATAACATAACGTAATAAATCAATTTAAACTCACTTTTTAAAATATATTAAAAAGCTTTGTGCAAACGTTCAAAGCGAACGCAGCCTAAGAAATGAAAAATGGATTTACACAAAAAATTTTCAAATGATGAATAAAGTTATAAGTCTACATCAAGCTTCATGAATATTTTAATATTTATCAGTCTCTTATATATTAACATTTTAAATAAGCATTTTATGATATCTTAAACATTAAAAATTGACACAATTTAGTAGCAATTTTACACCGACGTAATATATATATATATATATATATATATATATATATATATATATATATATATATATATATATTGTGACGTTGCCGTCTCGCGCGCGTCCGCCGAGTCCCTCTCCGATCGAAAAGCGCGGGCTAAAGGGCCGCGCCAGTCGAATAATTGCGAGAACCGTACCGTTACCTCCAGAGAGGCGTCATTAATCGAGATTTCGTGCTTAATATTAATTTCATTTGTTATTTTCTTTTCGTATGAATAATTGGTTTAGGAGCCTCATCGGAAGAACAAGCGGAAAGTCGCTGAAACATCACGGAAAAGATCATCGTCAATCAAGGATGACCGCCGAGGGACAAGGAGCCAGCAATCCGAAAAGTCAAAGCATCTAAACGTCTAGCTACGTCACGGCGGGATCAGGACCCGCACACGTGATGCGCAACGCACGGGACAGCGAGAGGATCCTCGCGCAAGGACACAGGCTCGTGCGGATCCGGTCCCCGCGGAGGGGCTGCAATCCTGCACCCGATGACGTGACGCGGCCCCGGAAAAGACGAAAAGAGGGGTGGCAGCGATACTTCCGGCCAAGCCGTTCGCCCTAGACCTCGCGGCGGCCCCGCGAAAAGGGCCCCAGCTAATTATTGTTTGTAATACTGGGGGCGCGCGCACCCCCGATACGACCGTGAGCGCGCCGCCCGCCGGCCACAGCGCGTGATAACGCATGATTGGTCGCGATAATACGCACCCCGTGTGCGCAGCCCCGGCTGGCCCACGGCCCACAGGTATCGATTCTGGATCGCGACGATCCGGGATCAGACTGGCGTGAGCTCGCGTGCGAGATAGCGGCGTTTCTGATAGAGGCGAGATCGAAAGAAGGAAGCAAGCGATAGCGAGGCGTGAGCGATTGTGGCTACGAAAGGAGAGGATCCCGGCGATCTCCAAGGGCGGACTAGCTGTGAGCGGGAGGACAGCGTCACCCCGAGCCGTTCCGACGGGAAGAGAAGTACCGGTGAGGTTATCCTTCGCCATATTCGCCACTCGCGATCGCGCCCGGAATCGTTTCGTTCTGTCGTCGTCGCCGTGAATTCGTACTTTGGTGGGTGTACGGGCTAAGCCCGATTCTTTAGTGTAGATTTTCGCGTCACGGCCATGTCGTCAAGCGATTCGAGCCCCGGAGCCTCGAAAGTATCGGTTTCCGCGGATCGAGACATTGCCTCGCGTTTTTAATAAACCGTGTGTCGTCTCTCTGGAGATTCGGATTCCGTAGATTATATTTGCGTTGGTTTGTGCTATATGTCGGTCGTTTGAGTGTGAGTGTGATTTGCGTCAATTTGTTATATTATATATATATATATATATATATATATATATATATATATATATATATATACTTTTGTCCTTCGTTTGTGAATCTTCGCGTATAAAATTGGCGTGCACGTCCGGTGCAACTTTCCTTCACGATTATTGTACGGGTTACGTGAGAGTGTGAACCGCGTAAATTCGACGTATTCTGTCGGTTGTAAAGCACCGCGTCTCGAAATTGTGAGCGCGTTTTGTGAGAGTTTCCTTGCGATTATTGCATGAATTGCGTGTGTGCCGAATATTCGATTCTGCGTAAAAGGTCTGTCCGAAATCGAAGCATGTCCGCGTTGTATTAATTGCCTGTTAATCTTAAGTTGCATATTAATAATTTAGCGGTAATAGCGGGCGATAAGGTCGCCGTTGGCGAGGTGATATCGAGAATTGATTCGGACTTTCGCCCGAATTATATAAGAACGCAATAATCAATTTCTTCGCAGTGCGAGGCGTAATTCAAGCCGAGCGAACATTCCGGCCGATATAACGGGTCGGTCTCGGCGTACGCACTCCGGGGTTTCGCGCCCCGCGTCTAACACCCAGTCTCGCAGCCGTGTTTCCTTTACCGCCGCCGTATATCCGCGCGGTTTATCCTTACTATTCACGAGGAGCTGCGGCTCCCGCTATTCTAATAAATCTGTTAATTTCTCTGTTTAATTTACGAGTTTCTTTCCAGTTGTGTTTGTCGTTTACGTACTTGTCGTCTCTTGCACAATTTCTCGCGTTCGATCAACATTCGCCCTGCCCCTCTACCGTTAGGCGAGCTAGTCAGCCCGTGGCGAATTCCGGCAAATTCTTTCGCGTCTATTTCGCGCTTATTTCGCGTGTGTCTCGCGAATTGATACGTGAAAGATCGTATCTGGCGCCCAAGTTCGATTCTCGTGATTATCTCTCGGATATCGTCACGGTACGCGCGGAACTCCTAACATCCCGTTCCCACCTGGCGCGTGGATCTTTTTCTTCGTTTTCCCGTTTTTGTCAACGACCCTTCCGCATCTCCCGTTCGGCGAGTTAGCTCCTGTTCGTCGGCGCAATTTACACCCGCGCGACGGAGAGAACGAGTCAGCGGCCGCGTTTATCGCTCAGCCGCGAGACGGTAGGAAAAGTCGTCGCAATATATATATATATATATATATATATATATATATATATATATATATATATAAACGAGGCAAATCATGTAGAAATTACACGCAAAATTACCAAAACTTTAATTCATCGTAACTCTAATATTTTATATGCGTATATTAGCTTTAAATAGTATAAGATTTTATATGAATATTAATTTTAAGAATAGGAAATAAGAATTGTAAAAATATTTATTAGAGAATATTTTATTATAAGAGTGCTAGTATAAATGCGCATCCCGTATATATATATATATATATATATATATATATATATATTATATTGTAACGGAAAAAGTAACTTTGTTACATTTTTCGGTAACAAGTAACAAATTTAATAGTTACTTTTATCGTTACTTTTTTCAAATTTTTTGATTTGTTTAAGATATTGGTCGCGTTCAGTAGAAAAAACCGCTTAGTAGCAATCGAATGTGATTAGTTCTTACTTTTAGAACCAACGAATCAACGTCGAGTGTTGACAAGACGATAACTGAGCGCTTTCTCTGCTGAACGCGGCCATTGTTCTTGCTATTGTGCGTGACAAAATTTTTATCTTAACCGTAAAGCCGTAAGCGAATCGACCAATCAGCATTCTTATTACATTGTGAAAATGCTTGAATGTGATTGATCGACTTATGGCTCTTGCAAACCAGCGCGATGACGCGACGCACGATATCCAATGAGAGCTTAATTTTTTCGGAAAAGCAGAACTCTCATTGGATATCGCACGTCGCGCATCGCGTCATCGCGCTGGTCTGCAAGAGCCATTACTCACATATATATAAACGCGCTATTGGATGCATGTACAAGAAGCAGTCGTGAGTCGTGAACACGGATAAGGTTATACTACCGATATAGAGAATCTCAGCTATCGATCAGTGAAAAGTGAAATCAAATCCCGATCTTTTGAGATTAGAAATCGATAGAAGTATTAAAGAATTACGCTTTAATACTTGTGAAGTGATATTCATCAGCGTTAAAACGACGGAATTACAATTTTATGAGAAGAATCTTGTCTTTATCATACAAGCACGTGCTCATGTAATATATTCAGCTCGCCGGCATTATATTTGTTTTCCACGTGGCATACGTCCTCCGTATATTAAGCCTCAAAAAGATTTACGTTTTGATCAGAATAATCAGTAACAATGGAAGAAGCGAATATGTCTCAACCTTTAAAGGAAATAAACGTGGAATGTGAAATGCCATGGCCAGTATATTCCAAAATTTTTGATTTTCGACCGAATCTCAGCAACGAAAAAGATTTTGCTTTTGCGTGTAAATTTTGCATAGGTGGAAAAATTATTCATGCAAATAAAAACTCTGCAGCAAATTTAAAGAAACACTTAAATGTAAATATTATTTATTTATTTAATAAAAATAATAATTTTATGGAAAAATATATATGTATATATGTATATGTCTTTTGAGAGATTAAAACATTATCTTCACATGTCTCAAATATTTATACTATTATAAAATTTCTTTATTTTCTTTTTTGTGTTAAAATTGGATTTATAATCTAGAATACTAAAATATGTATAGAATAAAGCAAAATATTAATACTAAACATAATTACTAAACATTAATTACAGTTATAATAAAAAAAATAAGATATATATAATATATATAACAAGATTGAATATATTATAATATTATATAATAAAAAATAAGTAATAGGAAAACTAGAAAGACAATAATATTTTTTTTTATAATTTTTTTTTGTAATAAATTTCTAGACTTCCAAGGAATCCATACAATACCACAAAACATTGTACTTTGAATCAAACATGCAACATAGAACAGTACGTATAGAAAAAAATATGGACATTTCGCATGAGTCAACAATGGTGGTTTAATTTTAGTTACATTTATGCTTTTGTTAAGATAACTTTTAATTGTCTGAATTACAAAAGCATGTATCTTTCTCTCAGAGTTTTCATCTTGGTAAATATAGCGAATAGGGGACTCAGCCCCAATGACTTTGACCTTGACATATGTTGTCAAGGACATAATTCTGAGTAACTTTTTCTTCTAATTTAATCGTCGCTCGTTGCTTATTAAAAAGTTATTAACAAAAAAAGTTTGAAATATACCAAAGTACATGCACGGACAGGAAGCACGCGCGCGCGTGCGCACACACACAAACACACACGGGGGGGTGCAAGGGAGGCCGTCGGCCCTCCTCCCGCACCCACCCCGCCGGTAGGCAGGGTGGATCACGCTTTACAATGTAGCATGTACTTTGTATGTTTTTGTTTTTAGACAAAATTATGAAAATTATATAGGGTGGAGCACTTTAATATTTGCCTCTCGAAATCCTACAATTTTTATCTGAAATATTTTTTCTGCAGAAGATGTAGGAGAAAAGATATTTAGGAGGAAAATTAAAACGGTCTATACTGAATAATTGTATTTATTATCTAATTTTGTTATCTAATCATTCAATTCTCATTCAATTTAATTATCTTGTTCAGGAAATATCGCTCACTTTACTCAATCCTTGCACCGGCATCTCACTTACTCTAGTCCTTCTCTCTAGCATTCTCTCTCTCTTCCTTTTTCCTCTTGTACGCGGCCGTGACCCAATCCCGCAGCCTATCCTATCAATCTAACTAGTCTCGTGCAATGTTATCACCCAATCATAAGCACGCTCTCAGGACCTTATCCGCGCTCCTGCGTCGATATCGACCCTTCCGGAAATCCTCGATCATTCTGTGAGTACCGGTCTATCGTGACGCACGTTGCCTTTAGAACAGTTTTACGCTCTCTGAATATTCGGTTTAGATTCTCGTGGCTCTGCTCAAGTGAACTCTAATACGGTTGTCTCAAACGGTCATTGTCATCTCCCGGAAATTAACAGCATCAAATTAAAGAATCATACGCGCGTGAGGTGTGTGCTATCCCGTCTCGGGACACCGGGGCCTTGTACGCAGTTATCGTGTGAAGCACGCGGTACGTCGTAAATCGACGTAATATTCTCTTGCAACCTCTCTCGAATTCCTCGGCGGATTCCTCGGTTTTTCTCAAATACAAACTATAAAACTATTGCATATGATCCTAGAATAATAAGAATTAGTGTAATTATAAGAATAAAGCGAGATATCATCGCTCGAATAATTGTGAAGTGCGGCTCATATTTCTTTGTGTGTGAATCATTGACTGTTCTGCCCGACACCCCCGAAACCAGACATTTCTCGGCTTCTTTATTAAACATATCCAATCATCTATAATTTTCTTGATTTGGGTTAGGTGATGGAACCTTTGGCACGTGCATTAGACATTTTGCAAAGCGATAGGGATGTATATGGGATATTTACTACCAGTTCTAAGTACCTTGCAACGAAAATTAGAAAACCTCAATAAATCTGACCTTATAGATTGCCATTCATTGGTTGAAGCTATTCAGCAAGGTTTAAATAAAAGGTAATTTATTAATTTGGTTAATACATATGTTAATTAATTTTAAATAAGGATTTAATTAAATAAAAATATTTTTTTATTTTAAACTATTGATTCAAAAGTATTAATTTCAATAAAACAAGCAATGTCGCTTAATTTACTATATTTAATTTTAGATTTCTTACAATATTTGAAAAAAGAGAATTAATAATAGCAGCATGTTTACATCCAAAATTTAAGTTAAACTGGTTAACCGGAGAAAAAAGAAAACGTGCTCAAAATTACTTGGAGGATTTATTGGGAATCCGATCAACTGAAAATTCTCCAAAAGCTGGAAAATCTGACGATCACGATGATTTTTTCATTTTTGAGCAAAAACAGTGCAAAATGAATCTGAAGAAGAAGAGTTGCAACGGTTTTTAAAATCAAATAATTGTAATATAGAAATGTTAAAAATTAAAAAACTTTTTATTAAGTATAATACAGCTCTACCAAGCAGTGCATCCGTAGAAAGAATGTTTAGCGTCGGTGGCTCTGTATTAACACCACAAAGAGAGCATTTAAATGATGACACTATGGAGCAACAAATTTTATTAAAAATTAATAAAGAATTTCGATAAAATTTAATCATATTTATTTTGTAATAAACCTTGAATGAAAGCTTGCTTACAATTTTTTAAAAGTTTTTCTTATGCAAAATAATTTATTAGTTTGTATTGTAAAAAAGTAACGGAAATTGTAACGACTCGTTACTTTTTAGTAACGGTAACAGTAACAAGTTACTTTTTAGAAAAAATAACGGTAACGGTAACGAGTTACTTTTATAAAGTAACTTTCCCAACCCTGTATATATATATATATATATATATATATATATATATATATATATTGCAAAACGGGATAAATGATAAAAAGCTTTAATAATTAAGAACTCACATATGTATTTGATAACACATTAATATTAAAAATTTTATATCCTTTTGTAACGATACGTTACCAGCCTCGCGGGCCGACCAGCCGCCCGCAATTCTGAGGCTTGGCGCCTATGGCGCCCCTAAACTTCCACACCCGTGTGTCGGCCCCACCGTGGGGCCGCCCCACGACGCGCCGACTCGCGTGAGTGGGAGGCCGGCCGCCGGTATATAAGGCGCTCCGGCGAGCGTAGCGTTACCAGTTCCCGATCCCGACTCCTGTCACGTACAACTCTCCGGATCCTGAACCGACTCTCGTGTTATACCAGGCTACGGGCTTCCCGTAGTTAGGCCGGGCTTCCCGGTTGCTGGGACAGCGCACCCAGATACCTCGCGTTACACCGGACTACGGGCTTCCCGTAGTTAGGCCGGGCTTCCCGTAGTTAGGCCGGGCTTCCCGGTTGCCGGGACGACGCATCCTGATACCCCGCGTTACACCAGGCTACGGGCTTCCCGTAGTTAGGCCGGGCTTCCCAGTTGCTGGGACGGCGCATCCTGATACCTCGCGTTACACCAGGCTACGGGCTTCCCGTAGTTAGGCCGGGCTTCCCGGTTGCTGGGACGGCGCCTCCTGTTAGTTGATAAGTCCGTACCGCGTTATACCGTAAGACCGTTTTGTATATACCGCGACCGTTTCTACCGTAAGACCACTTTGGTCTCCGTGTATCTTTCCGTATAAATACCGCGACCTGCTATATTGTAAGACCGTTGTACATATACCGTAACCAGTAAGACCGCTCCGGTCTCCGCGTCCTGATAGATTCTAGTACCGCCTTGTATATACCGCGACCTGTTTATACCGTAAGCCCGCACTGTATATACCGCGCATTATAATTGTAGAGCCGACTCCACCTGTACGGCCTTCAGACTACACAAGCGCGCCAGCCCTTCTAAGGGTAGGCCGCAGAAAGTGCCGACGCCCCGTCCTTCTAAGGATAAGGTAGTCAGGCCGTTGGAATTACGATCGAAGGCCACGCGACACCCGTAGCATTTAAGATCTGTCTGTTCCGCTTAGAATAACCCCAGTTGCTTGCATGCGAACCTCGCGATTGCAGAACACGGCCGCTTGAGCCACGCTCGCTTCCCGAGCTCCACGCGCACCAACCACGCGCGAAACTCTGTACGCACCGCGCTTGCATGTCGCATTGCGAATAACAACCGCTCACGCGCGAAACTCTGTACGCATCGCTCCCGCCTGCTGCATTGTACATAGCTTTCATTGTTAAATATCTTTAATAATAACCGCTTGAATAAACCTAATTGTTTAAACCGCTTATACCGAGGTAAAGTAAGTTGGAGTTTCCCCCTTCTCCCGAATCCTGGCACCGGCGAGCCTTGATCCGCGGCGTACGGGAAAGGTGAACCGTTACACTTTATACACTTTTATATTAACTTCAACAATTTTATACTTTATATATGCATTTATACACATACACATATTTTATATAACATAGTATTTTTATATTAATATTGTAATTAGCAGTAAGAAGCTAGGAATATAAGAAAGAATATTTTATTCGGTGTAATATTTTAAAGAGTCTTAAGACTATGCAAGACAATAGAAGAACTTGGCTCGATCAATATTCTTATCCGCCCGCTCGATAAGATAGCTGAGGAATGCAGGCAACCGTTACTTCGGAGGACCAAGGAGGCTGATGCAACGCTGACTCTCATTGTTCTCCCGATGACGTCGCGCTCTCACTTCGACTCTCCCACCAGCAGCCCAGGGACCTGAGGCAGTCCAGAGCGAGCTTCGCAGCCAACATTACTATTCCGGCAGTCAAACTAATAAGACATATAGTAATCCGGCGTCTGCGTCGACAAGGTCTTGCATAGTCATTACTATTCCGACGGTTAAGCAATTAACACAGTTACTCTTGAGCCTATAGTAATCCGGCGTACGCGTCGACAAGCTTTCGAATCTGCACAGTCTTTAAGACTACTCCTTTTGTACTTCGAGTTTTTCTGACGCTTGTCTAGCGTCATTAACATTAGTTGCTTAACTTGAGATTTAAAATAAAGTGCTACATTTAATTTTTACTACGTTCTACAATTATTACTACATACCATCTACCAATTATCCAGAATAATTACTACTATTATTAAGACGTATATAATCAACCGATTCGGAGGACCGTCTACAAGAGGGAATCCAACATATTCACATATATTCTTAATTTACATTCGTAAGTAAGACATTACATTTATTTTATTTTAGACAGGTTATAAGACTTCTGGTCCTCGGTAGACCCGGTGAATGCAGGGTGACCGAAAAAAAATAAAACATGTTGAATAA
The DNA here is from genome assembly GCA_907163055.1 of Formica aquilonia x Formica polyctena. Classification (NCBI taxonomy): domain Eukaryota; kingdom Metazoa; phylum Arthropoda; class Insecta; order Hymenoptera; family Formicidae; genus Formica; species Formica aquilonia x Formica polyctena. Next base: position 25,918 of record CAJQTV010000336.1, on the reverse strand, counting down.
TAAGCATTTTATTAAATTTTAATACTTTATATAACGACTATTAACTCTGAATTAATACAGATTTATTACTATTATTTAAATATTAATATAGTCACGTTTCGAGATTTATTTAATGATAGAGATTAAATTAAATTTTTTTTTGTTAACTACAAACGCTGAGACGTGACATACGCACGTTTCGTTCGTTGGGTTCGTTCTAGTTGCGTGCCTGTAAATGATATTTGCCAAAAATTCTTGAAATACTTCAAGGAAATTGAGAAACAACGCTTCTCGGTGTCACGATCTGGGTTTCGCAATTCTGGTACTACGATGGTTTAAATCTCATCGCCAAAATTGCTACGTCCAGTGACCTTCCTTCTCGAGTTCTACCTCGGTGAACAAGAGAAAGGTGCTCTCTATTTCTTTTATGGGCAACCTGCTTACATCGGCTATACCCAGGGATGCCGAGAGCTGGATCCTTATCAATTTCAGAGAGAGGAAGAGTGAGCAGACACGGGTATACAAATGATTGATTTATTCAGAATATATGTATGATCATTTATTTATTAAAAGTATACAAAATATATGAGATGGGTTTTTTCTTGTAGAAAATGAACCTTATAAAAATATGTCATTCAAAAGTTCATACGTAAATTAATTCACCAAGTTCTGTGTACCGTCTGAAAAGCTATTGTGAAATTGCAATAGAGGAAAAGGAACTGATCTAACTTAAGATCGTTAATGAATAGTTAAAGGATAAATGAAGATTATCGAGTTTGTAATAAAGAGGAATGGATTTATGCGGGATAAATTATAAGAGCTCGATTTAGATTTATAGTTGAATGATATAAAATTCTTAAATAATATACTAGAAGACTACTGTCATTCAAAAGACAGCAAATCTCTGCATCGACACTAATGTAGTGGGTGGAGTTGTCGGCTACAGGAGCTTACTCTGTAATTGTCACCTTATTACTGCTCAGGTGAAAGGCCGCACAACAGAACTCCAACATATTATACGGGATGCCGGATTACAGCGTCGCTCAGCTCTGGGGAGACCGAGGATCCACGGTATCCACACTGACGCTCAGCGTATAATGATGTATAGCGTACAGAGGGTCTTTACGACAGAGTCTTTTAATTCTTGCTTTATTCGCAAGAGTCAAATTATAATTAAAAAGCTCAAGATTGGATATGAATACGAAAAAGTGTTCAACTGAATTAATAAAATTTACTGTTACTTGGTGTGGCGAAATATTCTGTATCGACGCTATACTAGCGGAATGCGTGAAACTCTGTTAAGCATTGTTCCCTGTATCGACACCTTACGGTGGAGTGGCACGCTGCAGGAGTTACTCTGTCTTCGACACCTATTTCGCTTAGGTGGAATAGCGGCTCACAGGAGTCACACACAGATACCTCGTGACAGGATAAGATGAGAATACGCGAATATGCTTTACTAAATTTATAAAATCACTGTCATTTGGTGGGCGAAATATTCTGTATCAACGCTTAAACTGCGGAATGCGTAAAACTCTGTTAAGCAGTGTTCCCTGTATCAACACCTTACGGTGGAGTGGCACGCTGGAGGAGTTACTCTGCCTTCAGCACCTATTTCGCCTAGGCGGAGTAGCGGCACACAGGAATTACGCACAGATACCTTATGACAGGATATGTTTATATCAGTCTGATATAGATTATTGGTTTATATATATACTTTAACTTGCAAGATTTAAAGAAAAATGAAATAGGAAAAGAAAAGGAGTTGGTAATTGAGGGTAATAGAATAAACTGTAAGGTAGGTAATGTAAGTAAGTAACGTCGAGGGTAAAGAAAGAAATGAATATTTGTCATATGTGGTAACTACCATGCAGGATATTACTTAGGTAGAAATTTAAAAGAATAAAATAAAGTTTTAATTGTTAAAATCACTCCCAACAATTCTCTTAAGGAATTGTTAATAATAAATAAGTATTGTAAGACTCAGTGAAATAGTTTCTATCTCCAACTAATTCAGATGCAGAATTATTATACTCACTTTAATAGTTAAGATTTAAAGAAGAAAAAAAAGTTAGATTAAATATGGCAAACGCCGTACGTTAAGAAGTTAGAGTTAAATATTTCGAACTTATGTGTATTTCCTACAAGGAGTTGAGCTTCTTGTCTCGGCAGATGCTGATCCAGAATAATTCGAAGTCCCGAATATTTTGAAGTATTTATTCGAAAAAGAACTTTGCTAAATTACAATGTTTAAAGTGATATACTTAAACTTCTTGAAACTTTGGACGAATGCTCTCTGGCGAAAGCTCCTTACTGCTTGAGAAACGGTGGGCGAATGCTCTCTGCCTCGGCGAGAGGTCTTCACTGCAGGAGAAACGTTGGGCGAATGCGCCGATTGGAATGCGGTCGCTCCTTATATACTGTCAGAGTGTAGACCAAAGGGTGTGGAAATGCGCAGTTCGACGAAGCGGCGACAAAGAGATGCCTTGGCCTTCGTGCAATTCTTGGTACTGTATGCAGGTGGCTTCAAACGAATGCCGCCTTAGAAGCTTGGTCTTGAATGTCTAACAAAGATAATTTCTTAGAAATTATATTTCTTAGAGATTTGTTAATAATTTTATAATTCTCTTTGCATATTCTTATGCAGAATTTTATACTCTTAGTAAAAATTATCAGAAAGCAAAAATTACTTAAATATTGGGCTCTTTTGCTATTACAATTACATTCATGTTCGTCGCGGACTTTCGCATACACTTTTTTATATTGAAATTCCTAGAAATTATCGATCGGCTTGAGCATACGATTATTTCAGAATTTCCTTTATAACGCTCGATTCTTTTTACAATAACAAGAGAACCGTTAAAGTTATTGAAAATATATCTATATATGTATCGATTCAGCATTTTCTGTATTATATGTGAAAATTATTGAACATAAATTTTAACCTTAATATTTGGTTCTTTTGCCATTATAATTACAATGATGCATGAATGAATAAATTTTATATATGAGCTTATACCGTGCGTGAAATACCAAACGGATTTATAACTTTCATATTTCTTTTGCAATAACAAGAGAACGATTGAATTTATTAAAGATGTATATATGTCTTTATTCAGTTTTTTATATATTATACGTTAAAATTATTGTAGTTAAATAATTATTTGATTTTCATGTTCTTTTGTTATTGCAGTTACATTTATTCTTGAAAAACTTATAAAGGGTGGCAAATTATGGGTGTAGTTCCGAAAAGTACTCACCTCCGATTTTTCTGAAACTCAGTATTCTTACGTATTTTGATGCGCTGATTGCGAATATCATAGTGAAAATTGGCGACTATTTGATTTTCATGGTGGAAACCATGAAAAAACCATAAAAATTATAATTTTTTACGCTTATCTCAGTAAATACGGAAAATCATGATAAATGTTTTAGACAAAAGTTTTAGATCTCAGAGAGATAAACATTTTATGGCCTATTCATTTTTACCGTACGAGTGATAGTTTTCGACAAAAACGATGGAATCTAAATCTTATATCTGTCCTCCCATCTAAGCATGTACTTTGCAGTACATATATGATTCCACATGGGTTTGCAACTTTCCACGCAAAGCGAGGTTCCACGCAAACCTATTTGTCTAGATTTTTGGTAGTGGAGTCCCCCGCAGGGGGGCGGAACCCACTGTTTCTACGCATACACTTTTCCACGTGAAGCGAGGTTCCACATGGGTTTGCAACTTTCCACGCAAAGCGAGGTTTCACACAAACCTATTTGTCTAGATTTTTGGTAGTGGAGTCCCCCGCAGGGGGGCGGGACACACTGTTTGTACGCATACACTTTTCCACGCATACCTATATGTCTAGTTTCTTGGTAGTGGAGCCCCCCGTAGGGGGGCGGAACCCACTGTTTCTACGCATACACTTTTCCACGCGAAGCGAGGTTCCACATGGGTTTGCAGCTTTCCACGCAAAGCGAGGTTTCACGCAAACCTATTTGTCTAGTTTTTTGGTAGTGGAGCCCCCCGCAGGGGGGCGGAACCCACTGTTTCTACGCATACACTTTTCCACTCGAAGCGAGGTTCCACATGGGTTTGCAACTTTCCATGCAAAGCGAGGTTATACAGCGTGTTAGAAAAGTCTGGAAACGGTCAAATATCTCGTAAACAATGCATTTTAGAAAAAAATGTTTTAGACAAAAGTTGTATGGTTTCAAGGGGGACATAAGGTGGTGTCATTAATTTGACCTTGAATAGTTACTTGAAGGTCACGTGAAGGTCATCTTCAATTTTTTTTAATAGAACTGCCTACTTTTTATTGCATATTCTTGTAGCTTATCTCGAGAGCTTTTCAAAAAATTATAATAAAGTATTTTTTCATTAAGTACTTTTTGAGTTATTTTATATTTTAATCTGACATATTTTGATATAAAAATTAAAATATCTCGTAAAATATTTAGTTTTCGATAATCTTACTGTAATACTTTTATGTTCAGAATAATGGAACAAATCAATTAATATAAAAAAATAATTGTTTTTAAGAAAAAGTATGTAATTATTTACAATGTATTTTTTTAAACAATAATTTGTTTTTCTCTTTACACTAATTGATATGCGTTTTGATATGCGTCACTGTATTAATATAATGTCTCTTATAATGACGCCGCGTTGCCAGATGGTTTTGATTTTGACAGCGCAAGGTTCACCTTCTTTCAAGTCTTCAGGCCAACAATGAAGATATTGAGATTGTCGATTCATTCGGAAGTTAAGCTCTTCGATAAGCTCTTCCAGATCTCTTTCGCCGTTCTTCAGCTGGACCCAGAAAAGTGATGGAGATTCCGCGCGTGTTACCCGTATTTCCAACCATCCGCGGGTTAAATCATGGGTGTTGATATTTTCGATTTCCATTTTCTAGAAATAGTTAAAACTGCTTGATGTAGAAAAAAAAAATTTTTACAAAAGCTCTTTTTTTTATTCTTGTTGATGGAAAGGAAGAGGATAAAAGACGTTTAATAAAAATTTTCTTCTATTATTTTTGTTATTATTATTATTATTAATATATAATTAATATACTTTTTCTTCTTCCCCCCCTTTTTTTTATTTTTACTCCCTTATTTCTAATGTATAGGTAGCGTTTTCTTCCTGACGTAGCAGAGGATATACCGCGTTCCTTTCCATGGTGTTTATGTTACGGTTTTCTTGTTTAGTGGGTTTTATTACTTTGTGGTTTTCCAGTGGTGCGCTTGGCGCTGGTGTTGGTGGATTCGGCTGTGGCCTCTCGGGTTGCCTCCGTCTTCCCAGATGTAACAAAAGATTTGTGAGAGAATCCCAGATTGCTCCAAGTAAATAGATTGACTATCCATACACAGTATGTAAGGCATATCCATGTACAATTGTATCTAATATTAACTTGGAAACTCTTGCGATTAAATAAATCCCGAGTAATCCAGCGCTGATATTGCCGAAAAACAGGAACTTATTCCAGAATTTTTTCCAAGCGGAAGCGGCTATCTTTTCCATAGATGCTTCATCCAACAAATTGGAAATGGAGTCCCCCTGTAGAGAAGTGGGTCTTCCCATTACTCCTCTTGCTACGATGTTAAGTACTGACGGTCGTTCGGCCGGAAACATTATATGATCTCTCAGATCTTTTAACTCTTTTTCAGAATATATACCACTAGTGGCAAGCGATCCTGGGTTAATGCATTCCCAGGTAGGCTTGGTTAACGGTTTCATGATAGTTGGTGGTAAAGTATCTATCGGATTAGGTATACATTTGTACCATGAATCTCCTAAGAGATACATGGCAGGTGCAAATGGATTGCATGCAGTTTGCGTTCCTTGTTGTAGTAATATATGATTTTGAGGCGTTAAGAAATGTGTTCGATTCTCTCGGATTACTGGTAATTGGTCGTAACATTCGTTATTGGAGCGTTATTGGACGTGTTGTAGTTTGATTTGATCTTAAACCGGTTATATAAGTGTGCCCCATTTGATAAGTACCATAATCGTGCATTCGTCTGCATATATCGCGGGGTATTTCTTCTATGTATGAATATTTTCCGTTATATACGTCCATAATGTGAAAGAACATTCCGCATTTTTTTATTAATCGGTCTATTTCAACTTTACACTGTATTACTTTCACAGATTCAAATTAATTAATTTGAAGTAATTGTATATATGCTTGTTCACGTTTAACATTTTGTGGTGGAATGTCACACTCTTTGATAGTTAATAAACATAATGTTGTTAAATTCGCTGAAGGAGATCCGCAGTCGTACCCTATTATTCCAAGAGTTTGATAAAATTTGATTAATACTACCAGTATCGCGATTAGTCGTTTAATGTTGTTGTCCATCTGAAAGTTTACATAATTATTTCTTTGATAATTATTCTTTGACGGTAGGTTTGATATGTGAAATTCGTAAGCGGTTAGGATGTATAATTCGGCTATTTTTCTTTATTCTAATTTTTACGTTATTTTTATTTAATAATTCTAGAACTTCGTGAGGCCCCGTATATTGATCCCCGAATTTACCTGGTTTTGGACCTTTTAATAAAAATACTTGATCTCCCGGTTTAAAAGTTTGTGGGTTGATTTTTCTGTCGTAACAATTTTTGATCTAACTTTGGCTTGAATTACATTATCGCGTGCATTTCTCTGAGTTGCGTGAAGTTGAGTGACAAGATTTATTAAATACTCATCATAATTTGCTAATTTATCCCCAGGAGGTAAAAGTTCGTTCGATGGAACACGTGCTATCTTTCCAAAAACCAATTTATATGGAGTGTGCTTTGTTGCTTCATGTACACTCGTATTATAATTAAACATGGCAAGGCCGATCCATCTATCCCATTGTTTTTGTTCATTTGCATATTGTTTTAAATATTCGCCTAATGCATGGTGTGATCTCTCTAATGATCCGTTTGATTAAGGATGAAAAGCTGTTGTGCGAAATTTGCGAATTTTAAATAATTTTGCTATTCTCTTTATTAAGTCGTTAAGGAAATTTCTTCCTTGATCCGTTAATATTGCTTTTGGTGCTCCAAGTACGCAAATAAATCGATCTACAAAAGCTTCTGCAATGGTTTCGGAAGTTTAATTCGGTAATGGTATTCCCATGCAAAATTTAGTTAATTGATCTTGTCCCAGGTAGCAAGGTGTCGTCATTATAACGTCATTTTAAAGTCATTTCTCATCATATGACGTCAGTCGACTAAATAATGACGTAACACAGACGTGATATTTTTGACGACATATTATCGTTACAGAAATAACGTCATTTAATCGTCTTTTTAAGGTTATTTACTGATCAATTAACTAATGTTGTTAAAATACATCAATATTAAAATTATCTTATTCATGGAAAATAATAAATATTTTATGATATTTATAAAGTTTACATGACTTTCTGTTCAAAACCCTTGAAAATACGGTATTATTATATTACAAAACTATGAAATATTATTTAATATTAATAATTGAATTTGAAGTGCATGTTTATCTATATCGAAAATTATTATTTATTTAATATTTCATGAAAAATGTTATTGCGCGCAACATTTCAAAACTTTACAAAAAGATAGTTCATACTTCAGCCGCTAGTTCGTTTATTTACCGCTATGCGACGCGCGATGCGCATTATCTCGCATTTGAGTTTCAGTCATGAAAATTATATAAAGCTTCGAGCAACTGGCAGGAGATTAAAAATGTATTTATTTCTATCAGTTTAATTTCTGATGCAATCCCAATATAGGGAATTCAGATATTAGACTGATAATTTTAAAAGTCGATCAGATAAATGTCCGAAAAAGTTAAAATCATCCGTTTATATATATATATATATATATATATATATATATATATATATAAAATCATATTTATTACACTTGTAATTCCATTAATATATTCTATAATAATTCTATGTTTATTATTATATGTTAAATATTATTATTCTATGTTTATTATTTGATAAAGAGTCAAAAATCCAATGGATTTGTACAATTGAAAGAACGGTAAATTTTGAGAAGTAGCCAAAGTTCACCAATTTTATACGTCATCTTATATTAGAGAAATGTCGTCATTTTATCGTCATAGATATGACGTCAACGGTCTGTGACTTAGGACCGTCATTCTAACTTTTACGTCGTTTCAAAAGTGAATTTGACGTAACCAGCGACTAAAAAATGACGTTATAATGACGACACCTTGCTACCTGGGGTAATGTTAAAATATATTCGTTTCCTCTTTCGGTTTTAGGCAATGGGCCTACGATATCCATGGCTACTTTATCGAAAGAAGATCCTGGTGTGTCTGTAATTATCATAGGTTGTTTTGTTTTAACTCGTACAAGTTTTTTCAATTAACATTGTAAACATTGCTATATGTATCGTTGAACATCTGCTTTCAAGTTTTCCCAATAATAATTATGTTTTATTCGGTTGTAAGTTTTTGTGACTCCACGGTGTCCTCCCGTTGGTAAGCAATGCATTTCACTGATTATAATGGAACGTAAATCTTTCGGTGGATATTTAATTAGTCCGTGACAAATAATAATTTTAGTGGGAGCGTCAGTGAATGTTGATTGTAAATGTAATTTGATATCATTCCATGGAACGTTATTAATAAACTCGGTTTTTGCAATACTATATGTTTCTAATTTTAAATCTTCTGTTATTTTTTGTAAATCTGCTAAGATTTTAATAATTTGGTTAAGGGTAGCCGTAGGGCCTTCTCGCTGTCCCTCGCTGATGGGTAAAACCACATGATAATGATTTTTATGTTTTATGGCCTTAGTCTTTCCTAAGACAAGAAATCCTAGGTTTGGAAGCTCTTTTCGTTCGAAAAGTTTTTGTGAGCCTGAGTCTAAAGGTTTTCCCTGGGTGTCGACGAAATATACCATGTTATCTTTTCGTAAAAATAATAGTTCTCGAGAGTCTATGACGTTACCATGAATTATTTTATTTTCAATAAACGCGGTTTTTCTTTTTCTCGACTTCAAATTTTGGTTAATAATATCTTCCTCATTTTCTTCTTCGTCTTCCTTTTCACTGTCAGAATCTTTATCAGGCGGATCGTTTCTTTCTTCAATCTCTTCAATCTCTCCTCCGTCGTTGTGCAATTCGTCGGTTATTTTATTTTGCTCAATATTTTGTCTTGCAGTTTGGCTTCTTGTTTGAATTTTATTTTGTTTAGGAGGATCATGTATTAAAACTTTTTCGGTAATTGATAAATAATCTGGTTCGTTTAATCCTGTAGGTGTAAATGGAAGAATATCGTTGTTGTTATTTAATAAATCGCTTTCAGGTATTATTTCTTCGTTTTCTTCGATATCGGAAAGATATAAATGGAAATCGTTATCATCTTCTTCTTCTTCTTCGCCTTCGGATTTTTCTAGTAATTCGGCAATTAACTGTGCATCTTTAGGGTTATCTGGGTTTAAAAGTTTTTTGTTTTTTAAAATTTTGCAATCTATTTTTCCGATATTTACAGGATTTTTTGATAATGCATCTGCGTTTACGTTTGTTTTTCCCGCTTTGTATACAACCTCATAATCATATTCTGCTAATTTTAATCTCCAACGAAGTATTCGCATATTTGCGTCTTGTGCGTTTCTAAACCACATCGAAGGTTTATGATCAGTAACTAAAGTGAATTTCCTTCCGTATAAATATGGTCGAAAATGTTTAACGCAATATACAATAGCCAGTGCTTCTTTTTCGTATGTATCGTATTTTAATTCATTATCTGTTAAAGTTCGTGAGGCGTATGCTATCGGTAGATCTTTATTTATCTCTCCTTGTGATAATATTCGTCCAACGGCTATTCCAGATGCATCGGTCGTTAAAGTGAATGGTTTGGAAAAATCTGGGTATTGCAGTACTGGCTCTTCGCACAGTCTTTGTTTTAAAATTTCAAAAGATTCTTCCTGCACGGATGTCCACTCGAAGCGGGTGTCGTTTTTTAATAAATTTGTTAATGGTTTGGCGAATTTGGAAAAATTCGGTATAAAGCGTCTATAATATCCTGCAAGTCCTAAAAATTGTTTAATATTTTTAGGTGTTTTGGGTCTTGGAAATCGTTGTACTGCTTCTAATTTTATTGGATCTGGTTTTACTCCGTCTTTACTGATTACATGTCCCAGATAAGTTACTTCTGTTTTCAAAAATTCAAATTTATCTGGTTGTAGTTTTAAATTAGCTTCTCGGAGACGTTCCATTAAAGCGTTGTATTTTCTTTCGTGTTCTTCTAACGAGGTTGCGTAGATAACGATATCGTCCATATAAACAAATTATTCCTTGCCTTGTAACCCAGTTAACACTAATAAGTAACACTAGGGAAGTGTCATACGGCGATTTTCCTGAAACTTGGCATACAAGTAGTACATGGAAAACTATTAGACACGTATATTGTTATATCGGCCCGAAAGCCGTTTGAAGGGTAGAAATCACCCTTATCTATTTTGGGGGTAGGTTCGACTATTTTACGAATTATTTTTACGATTGTTGCAAAATCAGGTAACTAAGGGCTTTTGGGGTCGCTGATAACGAATCTGAAGTCCGCTGTTAATAATTCAAAATGGCGGATCCAATATGGCGGTCGCATTTCTTCAAAAGTTTTACACCCTGTCAAAAAGTGCGAAAATTGCAAAAAAGTAAGGAATGAGCATAACTTTGAGGCGAATTTGTAGCAAAAAGGTCCTAATCGAGAACTACCCCTAACAGTAACGAAACATCGAAAATCATCCCTAGAAGTAGTGATGCATATAAAAATCAATCAGTCCTTAGCGCTACCCAGGATGAACGACGTGGACGTGATAGGGTTCTCATCCCATTGGGGTGCTTTTTGAACGTGAGTACCCTTGCCTCTCACGAATCGGGGTGCTTTTTGAACGTGAGTCCCCTTGCCTCTCACGAATCGGGGTGCTTTTTGAACGTGAGTCCCTTTGCCTTTCACAAATCGGGGTGCTTTTTGAACGTGAGTCCCCTTGCCTCTCACGAATCGGGGTGCTTTTCGACTTACACTTTAAATTTAGTGCAGTAATGTGGAGAGTTAGCGTTTGTTACGGCAAAGAAGCACTGCATGCACATTCATGTCATACACCAAGCACATTTAATTTTCGCAATATCATTGCAGAGTTCACATGTGCCATTGCAGTTTTTCAAACAGAAATCTGCAGGGGCTTCGCATTTGTCGGATTTTTCTGCAATATACCCACACTTCCACCAAGCGTATCGAAATATATTCTTAAATCTGGGCGAGGAAAACTGGTTATGTATTAAAGACTGTATTTTGAGGATGTTATTCCTTAAATGTAAATTTACATCACAGTTATACAGCATGACAATATCAGAAAATTGTCTTAAAAAATTCTTCCAAGGTCTAAAAGTGTAAACGTCCAGCGGTTGAATTAAACCAGTGGTTCCAGCGGGAATCGTAAAAATTTGGACGTTTTTATGTCTTTATCAATATTGTCAAACTTTTTTTCAGTCTGGTCAGTCCAAGAATCTAACAAAAGAACAGAGTTTTCCCCGGTGTTTGGTAAAAAAACGTTTGCGAACCAATTAATGGCAAGGTCGGATGTTAATTTGCCTGATTTTAATGCAAATACGACAATATTGTCTGCTTTGTACAAAGTTTTCTCAACGAGTGGTCCAAATTTACCACTAGTCTCTTGCAGGACTATTAATAAAGGGGACTTTAAATCTCCGTTGGCAGAAACGATTGGCTGAATAGTGTAGCTGTGCGTCAAAGAATTCAAAGATTGCGCTAAACACTCGACTTTCAATGATCCTTTTAAAGCAAGCGTGCGACTTGCATGCGTTCCTAAATTGAACCCCGATTGATCGGAATTATAGACATTGTCTTCACCTACCAACATGATCTCTGATTTTACTTTAGAAACAAATTCGCTTGATGCTTGTAATAATTTTTCCTTTGACGATATTTGTTTTTTAGTCACAATTTTATTTATCTTTCTCGATACAATTCCATGATTCACTTTAAAATTATGTACCCAAAATGTGGAAGCAGTGAATAATGTCGGTGACAAATTGATTTCTTCTCTAGCCCGTAAAGCCCATCTTTTTATATCAATGTCATGAATAGAAAGCGATCTTTCAGAGGAAATTTTGAATTGATCCAAAACATACTTCGAAATTTGTAATAATTTTTCATTTCTCGTGCCACCTTCTTTAATTTGTGCCACCCACCTATACAATGACCTCAAACCAGAAACTTTCTTAAATCTGTGCTGAACTGACTTTAAAGGCAAAGCTTTTGTCTTCCCGGAACGGGAAGATTGTACAGCCTTTGTTTTATATTTGATATCAATTTCAATTATAGTTTTCTTGCAATCCTTTATTGATTCTTCGAAATCACTTTGAGAAATCTCATCAACAGGAATTGCTTCAGGATATACACTTTCTTCATTAAAGCTTAAAGTATCAATGCTTTCGACAAATATCTGTGCATCTATAGCATCTTTAATTAAATTCTCCAAATTAGCTGCAAAAGATTTTTTCCTCGTCTGTAATAACTGAATACACATCATATTCAGGAGAATTAAAACTTCTTTGTAATAAAAGAACAATATTTCTTGGATTCATCGACATTATCTTTACAGGTACTTTAAATCAGTGCTCGGAATTAGTTGCCCTTTTTCGGTCGGATTTCTGAAGCGAGTAGTGAGGGTCCCCCCACTACCGTTCGAGCCTCGACAGCCGAGCCGTCGATCGCGCGGGTAACGCTGTGCCTCACACAGGAGCGTCTCTATATCAAAAATATGCTGGGATCGTACCTTCCGCCAAATCGCCATTAAAATTTTGCTAATAGATAATTTTTGTTTTCATAATTAATTAATATCAAAATTTTTATTATTCACATATTATATATGTAATATATTTTAATTTGATCTTCTAGGTCAGTGCTGGGATTTAGATGCAACTTTCGGCCGGATTTCTTGACTCACGCCTACGGTTCCCCCTCTTACTGCTCGCCCCTTAGCAACGCAGCGCCGAACGGCCGTAACTAAGGAGCGCGTCACTAGTCTCAGGAACGTGCGTGTCACAATGTAATAACGCAATAGCCTAGTGCCCTAGTAGCAAACTGCTCATTAAAATTTTTTATTTAATACTTTATTTCTATTATTAAAATATTTATTTTATTTAAACTTTAAATAAAACATAAATATTTTAAATTGTTACAGAACATACGTAATTAATAATAGAATAATAATTATTTTAGTTATTAATACTATAGTAATAATAGTTACTAATAATAGAAATGAAGTTAATAATAGAATTAATAATAGTATTAATAATAGAAATAAAGTATTAAATAGAAAATTTTAATGAGCAGTTTTGCTACTAGGGCACTAGGCTATTGCGTTATTACATTTGTGACACGCACGTTCCTGAGACTAGTGACGGGCTTCTTAGTTACGGCCGTTCGGCGCTGCGTTGTTAAGGAGCGAGCAGTAAGAGGGGGAACCGTAGGCGTGAGTCAAGAAATCCGGCCGAAAGTTGCATCTAAATCCCAGCACTGTTCTAGGTCCTAGAAGATCGAATTAAAATTTGTAGACAAATTGATTGTTTTGGTTTTATCTGCTTCCTCTTTTGTTTTTCGATGTTTCGTTACTGTTAGGGGTAGTTCTCGATTAGGACCTTTTTGCTACAAATTCGCCTCAAAGTTATGCTCATTTCTTACTTTTTTGCAATTTTCGCACTTTTTGACAGGGTGTAAAACTTTTGAAAAAATGCGACCGCCATATGGGATCCGCCATTTTGAATTCTTAAAAACGGACTTCAGATTCGTTATCTGCGACCCCAAAAATCCTTAGTTACCTGATTTCGCAACAATCGTAAAAATAATTCGTAAAATAGTCAAACCTACCCCCAAAATAAGTAAGGGTGATTTCTACCCTTCAAACGGCTTTCGGGCCGATATAACAATATACGTGTCTAATAGTTTTCCATGTACTACTTGTATGCCAAGTTTCAGGAAAATCACCGTATGACACTTCCCTAGTGTTACTTGTGAGTGACAATATAGTACCGGTTCTCCAGGAATAAACTCGATCTGTAGCTTTATTTCGTGCCCTCTCCCTTTCCTTTTCCGACCCTCCAACCGATCCACAAAAGATAATTGAGCTCGTGCGTCTTCAGACGGAATTTGCCGTTGGAAATTTGATGACCACGAGCCGCCGCTGTAACCACGGTGTCGCACTTGGCCAGCGGTTTCACTTCTCATAGCGAACATCATTTGGTCCTTCGAGCCGGATTTGGAGTCGTCGATTAAACGGAACAAGTTGATTGTTAAGAAGGAGAGTTCCACGCATATGCACTCGCCCTCGCTCGACAACATTATCTCAGCACGAGCCCCCATTGAAAGGTAACCATTCAGTATCTCTCCGAAGTTTAGGTTGTCAAAAATTACGACCTTGACAAAGACTAAGTGCTAATTCTCTCCTTTTTTGAGTACATATTGGATTGTGTGAAACAACTCCACTGCGACATGGAAGACTTTATCGAGCAGCAACGGGTACACATGTATTCGGTCGAACGAGCGTTAGCCAATTTTAAAAAAATTGGCAAGGCAGAATTAACGGCAGCCGTTGTACATCAACGTATGACTCTGTTAAAATCGTCATTTTCACAGTGTGAACATCTCCATGTACAAATTATGGCCGCCTCCACCCCTGAGATGCAAGCTAAGGACCTATACTTTACCGAGAAGCAATTTTTGGTCTGCGAGGACAATTTTCTCGAGGCATTGGACTACATGGCGGATCGACAGGCACAGCTTACGCCCTCGAACATTGGAGGTCCTTCAGGAACTTCGGGGACCAGCAGTACATCAGTTGGCCCATCTACTGCCCCGGCTGAGTATGCCCGACTTCGCTGGTGAATTTGCCGAATGGGAGACTTTCCGAGATCAATTTAAATCTGTCGTAATAGATAATACGGAGTTATCAGATATTGCGCGTATGCATTATTTGTTGTCATGTCTTAAAGGAGATGCGAGCGATTTAATTAAAGCGTTACCGTTAACAGAAGCGAATTTCGAAATTGCATGGAAAATATTGTTACAGCAGTATGACAATCATCGCAGACTCGTACATGAGCACATTCACGTTTTAAATTCGCTCTCAATTGTTAATTCTGAGTCGTCTTCCGAACTTGCTACGTTTGCGTGATAAAGCGTTGATGGCAATTCAAGCCCTGCGAAATCTCGGTCGACCGATCGATCATTGCGACGATTTTCTCGTTTTATCTCGTCTCTCAAAGGTTAGACAAATCAACGCGAAAGGCATGGGAATTGCATCTGGGAAATACCGTAGAAAACCCGAAATATGACAATTTAAATGAATTTCTTTGAAGCCAGAATTCGCGCGCTCGAAAGTATAACTCCTGTTGCCGTTTCAAAGAGAACTAAGGGAATCAAATCGGTCGTTCAAAGTCATGCGACAAACACATCAAAATGCCCGGTCTGCCAGCGGTCTCACGTGTTATCGTCGTGTAACGACTTTAAAACCAAAACAATTTGTCAAACGCCGCAAACTCGTAAATCAGCTTCGTCGATGTTTCAATTGTCTCAGCGGGAAGCACATGCGAAATGAATGTCCTAGTCAGAGCTCTTGTCGCACGTGCCAAAGGAGACATCATACTCTTCTTCATGAAGATTCCAAACCGTCTCTCTTGGAGACAAAGATTCAATCGGTATCGGAGTCAAAACAAAATGAGTCTGACAACATCACTTCGCATTTGCTGGCACAGAACGAATTTGTGAATACGGAAATTTTATTAACAACTGCATGGATCCGCGTGAGCTCGTCTGACGGCCGATCAACGATTTCGCGCGCTCTGCTCGATCAGGGTTCCGTAATGAACGTTGATAACGGAGCGATTAGCTCAACGGTTGCGCTTAAAGCGGCGAAGCCATGATTTGAAAAAGGGAACCCGTGGGGAAACAAAAAAAGGGAAAAACTAATTTTTTTATAAAATGTATCGTTTTCCGACAAATGTTAAAAAATAATGAAAATATTAAAAATTTTAAATATTTAAAAATTGTCAAAAAATAATATTTAATTTATTTTCTATACATATCATTTACAATTCGTTACGATAACAAACTATATAGGGACCACATTTTATGTTTGTGTTTTTTCCCAAAAATCTAAATATGATTTTCCACACCAACCAAATTTAGGTACCCCAATGGGCGTAAGTTTTTTTTAAAACGTGGTCTTCCCTGAGCCTATCATACCCTTTTTTTAAAATATTCTATTGTATCTGCATTTATAAATATTTTTTGGCACACTTGTTTTAAAAATTTTTAAATTAGGATAAAAATTTTTTTCACACTTGCTTTTGCAAATGTGATTAATTGGACAAAAATTTTTTTACAAAATTGGTTTTGAAGTGTGATGTCATTAATGAAAAAAATTTTTTTTTCCCCTGTTTTTTGCAAATGTGATGTAAATTGTGACAAAATTTTTTTTCCCCACTTGGTTTTAAAAGGTGATGTAATTGTAAAATAATTTTTTTACACCTTGTTTTTGCAAGTGTAGTAAATTATGAAAAAAATTTTTTTTACACATTTTTTTTTTTGCAGTGTGATGTAAATTAAATCAAAAATTTTTTTTTTAAACACTTTTTTTTTCAGTGTGTGTAATTTAAATGAAAAAAATTTTTTTTAAACACTTTTTTTGCAAGGGTGTCAATTAGTGACAAAAATTTTTTTAACATTGTTTGGGGAAAGTGGATTAATTAGGACAAAAATTTTTTTTTTCACATTTCTTTTACAAATATGATGTCTATTACGACAAATTTTTTTTACGAACTTCAAACGCGAAAAAGTTTTATTGTATTTTTTTAAAATAAGCCAAATATACATTTTTTTTTTAAAAACGTTATTTTGCATATTTAACCAAGTACTAGCAATGTCTTATCCCCCAAATATAGTGTTAAACTGCTCTTTTTTTTGGCAATAAATTAAAATTTGCTACCGAAAACAAATGGTTTTCTTTTATCTCCTATCAAAAACTTTTTTTTTTTTTGGGGTTTTAATTTATTTTAACACACAACAGCGTTTTAATAGAACAAAAAGTTTATTTCTTTTTTTTTTTTTTTTAATCTGAACAAAGAAAACTTTTTCGGGCGGCTTTAATTGGAAGTGATCTAACGCATTCAAAAAAAACTTCTTTGGGTATGTACTTTTAAAATTTTTTCCATTTCATAAAAATTTTTTTTTGAAAAATTTTTTTTTTTCTCTGTTTTAAAATCAGATGTAAAGTAGCCACTTTTTTTTTAAAGCTTTTTTGCAAAGCCCCGAGGGTTTGAGCAAAAAAACTCTTAATGAGTTTTCTGTCAAAACACTAATGCTGTTTGAATTGGAAAAATTTAATTTTTCTAAAAATTTATTTTAAGGGGCAATCTTTTACAAATTTTTTCCTGGCGCATCACTAAATTGCAGAAAATTACCGAACTTTCCAATTATGTCGGGGGGCCCTTTTTTTTATTAAACTTTCGAGATATTCTTCACATTCATTTTAAATTTAATCTTTAAAAAATTTAGGTTTTCTTTTTCAAAAAATTTAAAAAATTTTCTCTTTTTTACACTCGGTTTCAAAAATGTTTTTTAAATTTTTATTAAAATTTTCCAAAGACTTTGGCTGCAACTTTAACCCCCTTTTTTCCCAGCTTAAAAAAGCTTAAAAGAATTAAAAAATTTAAAAAAATTTTTAAAAAATAAAAATATGCTTTTACCCGGGGTTTTCCATCCGTAATAAAATTTTCTCCTGATTTAGTTTTTTTCACTTTAACCTTTTTATAAAAAAAGCTTCGTAGCCCAAAATCAAAAGTCCACACACATAAATGGTGAAAGATCGTGTATAAAAATTTTAAAAAATTTTAAAGGTTTTTTTTCCTGAAAACTTATAAATTTCTAAATGCAGCCGTTTGTACAAATTTAAATTTGTATTTTTTTAAAAACTCCTCCAATATTCCGTTTTTTTAGCAATGCAGCATGTGCAGCAATCCGGGGGGAATGGCGTATGGAAATGTTAAAAATTTGTAAAAAAATTCTTTAATTTTTTTTAAATGAGAGAGTTTCCTGTATGACGAGCTTGTCCGAAAGGAACAATATTTCCAAAGAAATTTTTAATTTCCACATTTCCTTTAATCGTTAAAATTTTTCCGGCTATTTTTTTGGGGTCAAATTAAATTTAATTTTAATTAAATTTTCGTGCGAATGTCTATGTTTGGATCAACATACCTCAAGAAACGTCATCCTTTTTTTTAAAATATCAGTGTTTTTAAAAAAAAAGGGAAAAATTTAGTATTTTGAATGTGTTACCACACTTGTCTCGCCGACAAAATACTTCGAAAAATTTTTTCTTTTTGTTCGACCCTCTCATATTTTTAATACTTTTTGGTCTTTTCCTATTTTTGAAAAAAGTTAAAAAATATCTTTTCCTTTGTCAAAATTCTTAGGGAATTTGCGGCATATCGAATTTCTGTGTTTTTTTTCCGGCTTAAACGGAAAAAATGAGTCTTTCCCTCATGTTGATATTTTTATTTTTGTTTTTTTCCTTCTTTTTTTACATATTTTTTAGTGCTTGGGATTCTGGTGACGAAAATGTGAATAAAACCCCAACATAATTTATTACAAAATGAAAAAAAAAAATGTTTTTAAAAGGATGCCGGAGTCCTTTTTCCGGGCCTAAAAAATTTAATTTTTGTACACCCAAATTTTTTTTTTGGTTTTAATAAATGGAAAAATCCTTTTCCACATTAAATATTACATAAAAAAAGGGGAAACCCTTGCGCTTTTTTTAAAAAAAAAGAAAATTAAAAAATTACATTTTTTTACGGCTTTTTTGCGTCGGGGTCGTAAAAATTTTTTGGGGTTATAAAAATTTTTCGTTTTACGTACAAAATCAAAAGGTTCCCACTCGGAAATGATAAAAGAAAATAATAAAATTTTAAAAAGTATTTAAACCTGTAAAAAAATTTTTGTTTAAAAAACTTTCGTGCACTGTGTGGGCGAGATCGGGCTCAAGATAAAAAAAGCATAATTAGTTGCGGTGTCGCGATAGACAAGTGAATCGTACATGCAAACCAGACTAATCGTACTATCTTTTTCCCCTTTTATGGTGTGAGAGTAATAAAAAATGTACCACTAAATTTTGGTATCTTTTTTCTCTCAATCTACGCTCTGCACGCTCTTCTCTTTCTAATCGCTCGCTGCATGTATTTTTTACGCTTAGTTCTGTCCTCGATATTCCTTACGCTTCACTCGCCTTCTCTCTCTCCTCTCTCTCCTCTGCCCCTTATTATTTATTTTTATTCCCATTATTATATTTTTTTTTTTTCCAACTTTTATTCTTTTTTTCTCGTCCCTTTAAAAAAAAATAAATTATTTTTTTATTTTTTTTTTATACGTCCCCAAAAAGGGTTACAGGGTAAAGGGAGGGGCCCGGCGAGGGGGACTTTTGGGAAAACTTTTATGTTTTTTCAACGTCGCTTGCTCCTTCATTTTTTTCTTGGGGTCTCGGGTTTTGTCGTTTATAGCATCGGGGGTCTTTCCTTTTGTACAAAATATTAAAAATTTTACAAAAAAAAAAAAGGGAAAAATTACATTTTGGGGTTTTATTGTTTTAAAATATAAAAATAATGGATTTTAAAGAGTTTTTTTTGCGATTAAAAAAATTTTCCAAACTAACATAAATTAAATTATTTTTAATCCTTTTTGATTATTTGTAATCATGGGTTACTTATTTTATTTAAAAAATTTTACGATTTATGTCGTGTTTAGGGATCATTTTTTAAAACGCAAGAATCTCATTAATTTCCATTTAATTATATTCCTTTTTAAAACATCCCAAAAAGTTTTAAGGGGGTTTTTGTTTTCATTTTTTAAAATGTTTATATTTTGTACATAAGGAAAGGGTCCCCGATGGGTATGAATCGAACCCAAAACGAGAGGGAAGAAAGAAAGAAGGAGGGAAGCGAGATTTAAAACATCAAAAAGTTCCGAAATCTCGCTCGCCAGGGGTCCCCTTTTTCTGTTAAACCCTTTTACGTGTTTATGTCATTTTTATTATAGAAAATAAAAAACTCTGTATTTCGCATTTTTTATATCTGAAAATAATTTTTAATGGATTAAAATTTCATTTTTTTCGATTAAAATGAAAAAACAATATGGATAAATCGGGTTTTTTTTTAAAGAAAAAACTAATCAAAATTTTTTAAAATTTTATAAATTTATTAAAAATTAAACCGATTTTGTGTTTTTGTATTAAATTTTTAAAAATTGGGTAAAATATCATTAAACTTGTAATTATTTTCAGATCAAAAAAACGCGAAAAACAAAAATTTTTCGTAACGGTTTTATAAAGGGGAGAGATTATTAGTACAGGGGAGGCCTCGGGGAGCGAGACTTCGGAAATCTTTCATGTTACTTCCTTTTGCTTGGGGTCCCATTCGTTCTCTCTCTCCTTTTCTCTTTCTCTGGGTTTTTCTTTATTGTATTCTTTCCCTTCCCATTATTTAAAACTTTTTTTTGTTCGAACCCTTTTTTTTTTTTTCTATTCTTGTTTTTTCCCATATGCAAAAAAATTTAAATTTTTTCCTCTTTTTTATAAAGCATAAATAAGAAAAATTGTTAATTTTATAAATAAAAAAATATTTTTGTATGTGTGCGTGTTTCGTGTTGGGATTTTTGTATTCATGTTGTTTTTAACTAAAATGAAACGGGGAATTAAAGTATTGTATTTAAATACATCAGTAAAAAAAAAAAGAAAAACGTATTGTATTCTCATTTTTGCCCGTAAAAATAAAAATAAAAAAATAAATTTTTTTTATTTTTTTGTAAAAGGTCCCAGAATAAAAAAAATAAAGTTGAGCAAATTTTAAAAAAATTTTAATAAAGGGGGTAAAAAAATACAATAATGAACGGCAGAGGGGAGAAGGAGAAGAGGAGGAGAGGGAGGAGGAGAAGCGCGAGTAAACGGGGTAAGGGGGAAAATGCTAGAAAATAAAGCTAAACGTATTCAGTACGTAATTTAAGCGAACGATTAAAAAAAAGAGATACAGAGGAAAAAACAGAGTAATGTATGGGTCCCAAAGAAAAAAATATTAAAAAATTGCGAATTCTTAAATGCGTAAAATGTAATTACCCCCTCCCACGCATGAATTAAAATTTGGTAAATTTTTTTTCAAAAAATTATTGTATTTATATATAGTTAAAATGAAACTTTAAATGGGTCGGGTTTTCAAAATTTTTAGACCCTGAAACCCAGGGGATCATCTAAATCATAAGGTTTTAAAGTGAAAGCTATTACATTTTAGAAATTTTCTGCTTAAAAAAAAATTGATAAAAAATTTTGTTTTTAATATTTCCAGAATTATTCGCATTGCAAAAATTTTAAATTTTGGGAAATTTTAAGGGGGGCACCTTGTATAAAAGCATATAATTTTTAATATACAAAAAAAAATACAATTTATTAATTATCAGAATAATCCCATATAATTTTTAAATTTATATTGTTTTCGTTAAATTTAAATAATGGGGTTTTTTTGTATAAAATTTTGTTTAGCCCAAAATTTAAAAAAAAATGTTTTTTTTTTCGGTTGTAAAAAATATTCATTTTTTAAGATTAAACATTTATAAAAATGTTTCATTATTTTTTATTTTCATCATAACGCGATTTCTATTTGGGAGTCCCGTACGTAATATGGGACTTTTCGGGGAGTAAGTCGGCTGTACGCACACACACAAAGCAACAGACAACGCGATCTTTTCAGTGCGCGGCAGCTCAGTCTCATTTTTTCGCGTGGTTTTTTGGGGAACAAAAAACCCCCCCCCCCCAAACCCCCCCGGAAAAATTATTCCCCCCCGCTCAACCTTTTTAAAAGCGTTATAACACGTTGAATTTTAAAAAACTGTGTTTTTTTTTGGGTTTTTTTTTTAATATATAGGGGTGTTTCCCCTTTAAAGGGACAAAATATAAAGATAAACCCCTTGGGGGCTCTCCTTTTCCAAGGGCTTTCCTTAAAAAGAAAAGGGTCAGAGGTTAATATTATTTAATTTTAAGGGATATTTTCACAGGGGTCCGAAAATTTTGCGGGAAACAACCCCTTTAAGGAAGGGTTAAGGGGGGTTTATTCCCGAACAGAAAAATCCTGTTTCCCTTTTTTTTTCCCATTTAAAGCTTCATAAAGGAGTTTTTTATTGGTAAAGTCTGATCAATTTAGCCCGACTTTTTGCCCGGGCGCACGTCGTGGCCCCCGCGCCTGGGAGTGTGGGGTGGGGCGCTCAGCTGTTTTTCAGCTACAGCGGGGGTTCCCCGATGTGCGCCCGGTAGTGTGCGCGCGCGCGTGTGTGTACACACAGTATAAGTAAAATAAAAATATTATAATTTTATATATTTAATATATAAGTAAATGGCCGAATTTTATAACATAAAACTCCCTTAAAAAAAAAGGGGGGAAAGCAGGGTCTTTTGCTTATTTGATATTTTATTGAAAAAATTTTTTATATTTTGTATTTTTAATAGTTTGTTAGTGCTACGTAGTTATTAGCCAGAGGGGGGTCAAATTTGTGAGCTGGGTTTTTTTAAAATATTTGACACCAAAAGGTTTTGGGATGTTTTTGCTTTGGGTTTAAAAAAAAATTGCCAGGGCGATCAATTCGTGAGGGTGGTTGTTATTTCACCTAGATGGGGATTTTGCATTTTGTGTCAAAAATTTTAAAGCCGAGGCGATCCCTTCGTTGGGTGGTTGTTATTTAACATAGATGCGATTTTTGGGAAAGTTGGGTTAAAAAAAATATGCCAAGGGAATTTAGTTCGTTTAGCTGGGTTTTTTTTTTCACACTAGATGCGATTTCATGTGTGTCAAAAATTAAATGGCCCAGGGCGAAAACAAATTTTTGAGGGTGGGTTGTTTTTAACACTAGGGTGGGGATTTGCTTTTTTGTTAAAAAATATATTGGGGGCCAAAGGCGAAACAGTTCCCTGAGTGTTGGTTTTTTTTCCCCTAAAAATGGGGGGGTTTGCATGTGGTGTCAAAAATTATGTGGGCCCGAGGCGGAAACAAATTCCCTGAGCTTGGGTTTTTATTTCACACTAGATGGGGATTTGCATGTGTGTTAAAAATAAAGCCGAGGCGATATATTATTCTGTTGGGGATCGAGACAAAATGTATTATAAATCTTTATTAAAATTTTAAAAAACATTTATGTTATGCGAACAAAAAAAAGAATATAATATTTTTTGTATAAATAAACATTGTTTTTATAAAATCCATTTGGGTTTTATCGATTGAAAAAAATTACTGGGATTTGCATAATTTTTTGGGAAACTTATAGAAAGTTACCACATAATATTTTAGAATATATGTATATATTATAACCCTACAATTTAATTGGGGGATACGTCTAGGGGAAAAATATTATACATTTTCCAAAATATATAATTTCACAATTATATATAAACCCCCTAACCAATGTTATTTCCCCTTGGAAATTTTTGGGAAGGGCACATAGCCCCTATGAAACAATTTTGGAAAATTAAACTTCAAATATGTATAAAGGGAGACCGTCTTATTAACTGTTTCTAACGCCCCCCCTTTTTTTTTTTAAAACGGGTTAGATTGGGGGCGAGGCAAAAGACAGTAGAAATACCCGATGTTTTTCCGATTTCAAAACATTTAACCAAATTTTCTTTAAATATGGGGATAAAAATGCAGAAATATTAATATTGGTAAAAAGCGGAAAATAAAATTATTGATTTATGGATAATTTTCCCGGTGGGGATTATCGATAATTTTTAAATTAAGGGGTTAGATGGGGGGGCCGGGTAACCCTTTGGGGTTTGCCCTCGGGTCCGGCCGCCTCTTAAAAGCCATCTGATATTTCACGTAACCTTTGGGTGAAAAATTCATCTCTTTGGCCCTTGTGCTTTAAATTTATAATTTTTGATTTTTTATAAAAAAATTTTTTGTGAACTTATAGCAAAATTTTTCTTTTAAAGTATTTTCTTTAAAATTTTTTTTTTTGTGACGAAACGCAGAATTTTGGGATGTCTTAAAACATGTGTGTTGCCGAAATTTTTTTATTACATATGAGGGAATGATAAAAACTATCATCAAAATACTTTACTTTTCCAACATTTAAAATTTTATCATCCTAAGGGCCCCAAACTTCTTAAAAGGGTTTTGGGGTTTAGATTTTTTTTCTTAATTTTATCACACATTTTTATTACAAAAAAGTGATAAAACAAGGAAAGAAAGAAAAGGGAAAGAATAAAAGGAAAGATTAATAATAAAAAATTAATTTGGAAAAAAATATTTGAAATAAAGAAATAAAAATAGATTTTGAAATTTTAA
This sequence comes from Formica aquilonia x Formica polyctena, assembly GCA_907163055.1. Classification (NCBI taxonomy): domain Eukaryota; kingdom Metazoa; phylum Arthropoda; class Insecta; order Hymenoptera; family Formicidae; genus Formica; species Formica aquilonia x Formica polyctena. Next base: position 1,548 of record CAJQTV010000336.1, on the reverse strand, counting down.
ATTAATCAACAATTGCTTCAGCTTCTTGGGTAACCAAGATTTTACAAGACACGTTAAAAAAATACCTGTACCCCGCAAAGGGGGCAACAAAATTTCTTACAGAAGGGGGCCCTGAAACAGGGGGCATACAACGTATAAAACAAAGCCGCGTATGAAAACAACTTAAAAATGTCGAGTGGGTTCCCGTTTTTTCTGGGAAAACCCCCCAACAAAAGTATCGCCTGTCCCCTAAGTAAATCAAATTATTATTTTTTTGTTTTTTTTAAGAAAGTTTAATATTTAATTTTTATCTTCTCTTTTTTCTTTTCATAATTTTATTTTATTTTTAAGAAGAAATAAAAGAAGATGGGGGCAAATTTTTCAACAGTTGTGCACATTTTGCATCAACCCAAAAAAGGGAAAAAAGAGAGGCCAACACTGTTGGGATCAACAATTGCAAATTTTCAACAGAAGCAGGAGCAGGGAGGAGCAGGGAGCAGGCAGCCCCGGGGAAGGGGAAGGGGGAGCAGGCCAGCAGGGCCCCGCCCAAGGCCCCCGCCCCAAAAACAGCAGGGCTGGGGAGGGCCAAAAGCCGGAGGAAAATTAATGAAAATGCCCCATTTTTTATTATTTATCCTTTTTCTTTAAAATATTAATAAATATGCATATATCTATTTTTTCAGAAACACATCCAAAAAGAGCAGGCGGCCGATCCCGCGCCCGCTGGTATTACCAGCGGGAAGCAGAATAAAATAGAAGCAGTGGCCGAGGAAGGGGCGGCCCTGGCGGCCAGGGGAGAGGCGTCCCTGGGGGCCGAGGAAAAGGCGTCCCTGGCGGCCGAGGAAGAAATACGTGGGGCCGTAGTGGTCCCACAGTAATCAAAAATTATATTTTTAATTAAAAATAAAACAAAAAAAAAATTAATAAAAAATAATATATAAATTGGGGAATAATCATTTAAAAAATTTTTTTCCCTTTTTCCTTTTTTCCTCCATATAAAATAGAGCATATTATATAATCTAATGTGGTATGATATGGCTACAGGCGAAGATCCACGTTAAAAAAATCTTACGCGCCATTGGTGGTACCTCATATAGGTGGTGTGGAAAAACATCATTCAGTATTGTTTTTACAACGACCAAACATATTTTATGTGGTCCGTATCTACGTTTGTGTATCGTAAACGATATTGTAAAAACGAGGGTTGTCTGAAAAGTTTCCGACCTCAACATGAAGATGGCAGCACTCGTAAACAAAGTTGGGGAATGTGTTTGCGCATGCTTTGAAAGGTACCCACCAAAATTTCAGCCATTTTGGACGCACAGTTGTTGTTTGACAATCATTGAGTGAGTCGATGTGAGTGTTTTTAAAGAAATGGAAAAAATCGAGTACGGCATCATTAAATATTTGTTTTTGAAAGGAAAAAAACCCACGCAAATCAAGACGAGTTGGACGCTGTGTACGGGACCTGCACCATCTTTACCACCGTGAAATTTTGGGGTGCTGAATTTAAAAGGGCCGTACAGCTTGGGGCGATGAACGTTCGGGACGTCCAAAAAAACCCCCCCC